>CAJUYH010000951.1:36238-59962 GCA_910591685.1 Galerucella tenella | reverse complement strand
AAAAAAAAAAAACAATTATTCCTCATAAATAATCAATTCAAAAAACATTATTTCCTCAGTAGTACCGTTTATCATCTACCTGAATTCTTGAGTTGCCTGGAAGCTATCATCTTCTGTGATTGAAAAAACACACAGAAATCCCTCGCCACTTCTAAAATAATTGTCCCTTATAGCTGCATAATCTTCTTGTCCAGCTGTATCCAAAATATCTATTTGTACTTCTTCACCATCTAATACAACTTTTTTCCTGTACGAATCCGCTTTTGTTGGTTCATAATCTTCAATAAACTAATGAAACAAACATAGACACAATTCCAATAAATCTCAATAGATAATCTAGATAAGATAATAATGAAAAATGTGTCATACTTCATCGTACATAAACTGGAGTGTAAGTGCTGATTTTCCCACACCACCACTTCCAACCATTATGACTTTGTGTAAAGCCTGCGTAGCACCAGGTTTCTTTGCCATCTTCTTTGAAATTAAATAAAACGCATTATTAAACATACATTGGCTATTGCATTTTTTTTTTTTACTTTTCATCACGTAGTGATAAGAAAGTATTGGTATTATCCGATTTTCAAAGGCGAAAATAAGGTATATGGACGGATTTTGTTTTTTGCAACAGTATAATTGAATTCAGTATCAATATTTATGCAAAAGTTGCCGTTATATTAGCACCGGGAGAAACTCATTAAGAGTGAGAAATGCACAGGATGTGAACAATGAGTTTAATCACTGTGAAATATCTGTGTATAGTAAAAAAAAACTAAGTGCATAAATAGAAGCCATATCGTACGCGTTTTATTCCATGTTCGACTTCTTGTTATTGTACTCGTCTCATCTTTTTTAATTTAAATCAAATCGTTTTTATAACTGTAAACAGCTTTCGGCGGTTTCTCACACTAACTAATTTACTCGGTGGTAAAAACAAATATAGAAAAAAAAAGAGATAGAATTAATTGTTAGATTGATATATAAAATGTCAAGTGAAAATCTAGATTATTTCACGCAATGAATTGTTTGAAGGAGAAACTTTTGATGACTATTGAACAAATGTCAAGAGAAGAAAAAAACAATGTAATATCCAAATTATAAATTGTTCTTAGGTGATAGAAATGATGACATACACTCTCATTATATTTCATATACTTTAACCGACAATAAACCCAATCGAGCAACTATTAATTAATAGTTTAAATAATGAATGATAAGTAATATGTAATAAAAAAACAACAAATGAATATACAGGGCGTATACGGCTATGAATAATAAAAAGGCGGTGCCGCGTTGTCCACAGATATCAATAAGTCAAGAATACATTTAACTCATTAACCACTCAGTCACAATAAATAGACAACGACAAGGTTTTTCACTTCAATCAAACAATTTCAATCACAAAAAAAATTACATGAAAATACCTTGACTAATCGAATGTGTATACCTTGTGTGATAAATAAAATAACTGTAAAACTCGGTGTATACTCTCAGACCGTACTTTCGACCGTCACACACACGTTGGTTCACTTATTTGCCGCGATATTTGGCAGCACTCACGAATCACCATGAACATTGCAACGAATCCCAAGTGTACAATATGTATGCTCATAAATAGATCCACATCTTGCGTTTACGCACGTACCATCATTAAAATTGAAGCCGCGCAAAATAGTTTAATGTAAAATATTTTTTATATTAAGGTGATCAATTGAATAGTTTTAATAAACATAAATATTAACTTTTTGAAGGAGCCTTGATCGACCGGTGTCCTTGTATTCCACTGAACAAATTTCAATTCATTTAACACTCTAAAGTGTATATATACACACCGGCGTTTGAGAAATTACCAATTTTTCATTCTGTCGCATTATAACTAAAGTCAATCTTTGAATAACCGCCCGCGCGTAGGGATACATTGTGGCGGTACAATTAAGGGCGATATGGCTTAGGAAGGGATAAAATAACCCAACATTTACGAAAATCTCTCTATGACTGGAGCGACTATAGTTAGTTTCACGTTGTAGAGTCCTAACCTAGGGATGAAATTTAAATAAACAAAAATTTTTTTTGAATAACATTAATCGATGATGAACAGCCCGAAAACAGAAGTGCAATGGTCGCCCGTGCACTTAAATAAATTTATAACGTGGGGAACAGAAATATGTTTATATGAAATAGTTCAAATTAAAGACGCCGATCGACAATCATGTAAGAATATATCTCTGTTTACATCTTTATTTTCCTTTTCATTTTATTTTATATGTTGAACTTGAATAATTTTTATTTATAATAGGTATGCGAATTTCCGACAATACAGCTGCCCATCTCTTGGCAACAAATTCCAGTCATCACTATGTCAAGTGTGTGGACATTTATCCACAACTTGAGCCTGATATTTTACTGGCTATTGGTCAGGCAAATGGAAAGGTCGTATTGACAACATTTGGCCCAACAGCATTTGACTCTTTAGGTTTAACTGGAAAGGAACTTGGTACAAAGTCATCAATTATATTCCAAAATTATACAACAAGAATGTGTATCAATTTTTTTGAATTATTTTCCAGCACCCAAGCACGCTCGACAATGCAATACTGTTGCGTGGAATCCAATGGATCCCAATCTCATTGTGTGCGGTCTTGATAAATATCGCACTGATCATTCAATCCTTCTATGGGACGTATTAAAAGGTCCGTCCACCGCTGACCGAACTCATCACCACACTGGCAGTGCACAAGCTGATGCTCCAAGACCCGTATCCGAAGCTGGTGTATCTGAAACTACACATTCATTGGCGTGGTTTAATAATGAATCTCGTTGTTTAGTAGCGGGAGTTAATAATAAACAATTGAAAATAATTGACTTTCGGGATTCAGTGAAAACAGTAAATTCAACGCCAACAAAAGCTGTCTATAGTGTGTCAGTAAATCCACATAATATTTATCATTTGGTATCACACGTGGATAATCAAATAACTATATGGGATACGCGATACTTTGAGAAACCAATATTAACTCTGCCACAAACTCGACCAATAATAAAAGTACTTTGGTGCCCGACCCGACACAATCTCCTGGGTACATTACAAAAGGATTCATCAACCTTGCATCTTCATGATATTCAACATTGCAGTGTTGGCAGTGGCGAAGACACAGAGCCAGGAGCGCTTGAAAGAACGGTAGCACCGTCATGGTCGAGCACTGGATCAAATTGGTCGAATCCTACAAGTTTTTCATGGCATCCATCTCATATTAATCGAGTGCTCGCTATTTCACCGCAGGGTGTCACTGATTATACAGTTTATGAACGAATCACTGTTAATTGGTCGACGCGATCACACTTGGTATGGAGTCATGCATCAAAAGCATTCAAATATATTTCAAGCAGCGACAGTATATATCGAGCTTTTGATGATATCTCTGTGCTAACGAAAAAACGTGCCTTTGTCGATTACGGATTGCTACCAGAGCTGTCACAAAATGGCGAATTGGCTGAAAATGATACGCTGAAAAATTTGTGGCATTGGTTATATTTAAGTCGATCTCTTGTCGAAGATGGAATAATACCGTCTATTGACAACAAACATCCGGGTGTTCGAACTGTTTTAAAATTAGATGGACAACAAAATAGCGGCAATGGTGGTGTTATGAAGTCGGAATTGGTTCATCGACCGTGGAGTGACATTGGATCGAATAATACGGCAAAAACTTATCGATCAGTCGATCGTGATAAAGCGCTGCAGTTGTGTGGCTGGAGATTTGATAAAGATTCAAATGCTCAATATAATAATTTATTTTTGGAAAGGTTGGAGAGGGAAGGTGCATATGCTCGTGCAACAGCCATTTCTGTATTTAATCTGTGTTTACGTCAGGCTATTGATATTCTGAATCGTGGTGCTAACAAAGTATCTACAGCCACGAATTTAAATATTGTAGCGATGGCATTATCAGGTTTTTCGGAGGACAGAAATAGCATGTGGCGTGAGCTCTGTCTTAGATCAAAATCTCAATTGTCAGATCCTTATTTACGAGCAACATTTGCATTTTTAACTGCTGACAATGATTCATATGAGAATGTACTTAATGAAAGTGGCGTAGCCGTTGAGGATAGAGTAGCATTTGCCCTTATGTTTTTATCCGACAGTAAATTGTGCGAGTATTTAAAAAGATTGACAATTAATCTCAGCGAAGAGGGTGATCTCGCTGGCTTTTTACTTACCGGCGCAACATTTGAGGGAATTCAATTATTAAATCGATATTTGGAAATTACCGGTGATGTTCAGAGTTGCAGTCTCATTGCAATTAGAGCATTACCGTCCAAATTGCTGCAAGAAAATCAGGTGCAAGTATGGATAGATAGTTATAGAGGTCTGTTAGATGCATGGCATATGTGGAATCAACGGGTGCATTTTGATATTGCCATGAGATCTTCGACAAATGAGAAAATGCCACAGCAAGTTTATATATCCTGCAATTTTTGTGGAAAAAGTATATCTGCCTTCATGCAGGGGTTAAGTCGCGCACGTGGACCATTTGGACGATTGGGCAGTAATTCAAATAAATTGAAAATGTCATCTTGTCCAAGTTGCAGAAAACCATTGCCACGCTGTGCAATTTGCCTTATGCACATGGGTACTGTTAGTGGTTTTCAAACTGCCACAGGCATTTCCAATCGCAATGATGAAGACACGAAACTTACGGAATTTGGAAATTGGTTTACGTGGTGTCAAACCTGTAGACATGGTGGCCATACCGATCATATTACTCACTGGTTTAGACAACATACCGAATGTCCTGTTACATCTTGTAATTGTAGATGCTTTGCGTTGGATGCATCTTATGCGGTTGGCATCAACCCAATGTGAATAATTGGATTATAAAATAATAAGTCAGTATGATGAATTTGTTTTTTTTTTTTTTTTATTAACAATCAGTTACCTACGATTTTTTTTTAAATTAATTATTATTTATTTAAGTATAAGTATATTTTGTGTAATTACTATTTTTACATCATGTCTTGATCATCTGGGAATTCATTAGCATTGTTTTCATTACTACTATTATTTACCACAATATCAACAGACTCTAAGAGATTTTGGAAACCAGTAACGTGAAGTACCGTCATACAATCATTGTGATCGTCGCAATCTGTCATAATAAATGTTATCATAAATGTTTATATACAATCAATTATTTCAATGAAAGATTCTATAAATTATTACCAAATTCTTCTTTGCCAATTTCTTCAGGTGGGAATCGTACATATGATTCTGCAGAGATGCTTGATTTGCTTTTAACTATTCCAAAAATTTGCATGATACCGGACACTTCATCGCAATATGGCTGTGACAGAGCAACGTTCACTTTGGTTTTGTCAAATGCCGTCAACTCTACATTTTTTCCGTCGGAACTCAGCTAAAACATCATACATATACATAGAAATGATACAATCTTCAGAGATTTATAGGAATTTCAACATTATAAAAATTTACTTTGGTTAGAAATCCTTCTAGTACAACATTTTTTCCCACATTTTGTGCTATGTATTTACCGGCAAGATGCAATCTTCCCTCAAACATTTTGATATGACTACGAATATTCCGGCGTTTCTCTATTTTTCAAAAATGAAGACACTCTTAATAAATAACTAAATCATTTGATTGAAATTATAGTGCGTACACGTTATTTTCTCACCGGCGTCGCGTCTGCGTTATATCCCTTGAGCAGGAATATAGTAATTTCAATACAACTATACATAGCTATAGAATTAGTGCATGATAAGTATAGTAAGTACACCAGCGCTACGGAAATTTCTATAACTAAAACCATGGCATAACAGATTAACAATTAGAATCACAATTTTACTAAAAAAAAAGAAGAATGTTTGAATATCGAAAGATGTCACGAACAATATTTATAGATAAATTCAGATAAGTATAAAAAAAAAAATAGGATAAATTTCAAGATATATATTAAATAATATAAATAAATGAAACAATAAGATTAAATTTACAGAGGACCTCGCAGAAATGCGCTGTCAACCAATTAAAAGTGCCCGCGGCAAATTTAAAAGTGAGAAATAATCTCGAACACAATGGAGGCTCTCAACAAATCGTGAGTTTGAGGATGTAACACATGTTTGTGTTTATTGGCGCTTGAATTCAATGGCCAAGGTATTGGCGGTAACTCCCAAAGCTCATCCATATTATATGTAAATATAACAAAAATTATATAGATTGTAAAGTAGACCTGGAGCGCACTAAAGTTTGAACGCTACTATACGCGATCGGAATTATTCAATTTATTTTTCTTCTTCATTGAATAAGACTTAATGAGGTTTGAAGGTCGGTGTATTTCTCAATAAGCGATGCGCATATATTCAGTTAAATCGCACAAAATTACTGCAGCATAAATTACACACATATGAATGATAATAACTATATGAATAATTAAAAATATACATGTGATTTATTAATCTCAACAGTGTACAACATAAACAGTAATATTTTTGATATTTTCTCAATAATAAAGAATTATTTAATTTAACATAATTACAATATATATTCCTATGCTTATACTTTTTTTTTTTTAATGTAAAATATTTCTTCACATGTTATTATAGTAATTGATTATTTCATTTGTAATATGAAATGTCAATATGAAAACACAAGTTTGAAGATGATTTTATTCTTCCTTGCGATCACCTGCTTTTAATGAAGCTGCCGGTTTACACGGGAATATTGCAAATAACGATAATTGAACAATATACAACATTAAGCCAACAACATTTTGAAACTGTAAAATCAAAAGAGAATTATAATAATTATCACGATTATAGTTAATGACACATTTCAATTAAACTTATATGAAACTGTTAATGAATTATTACTTACTATAATGAATGTATTGTCAAGAATCAATCCATAAAGTAGCCATTGAGAAGATACAATGGTACCCATTAATATCAATGGAAATGGAAGTACTTCTGTACTTTTAGTCTGTATAACTTGGCCCTGTTGACAAAACAACATTCAAATACCAATCATAACTCAACGTCAGATGCATATTAAATTCATTCAGACAATATTGTGAAACTATCTAACTTACAAGATTCATTAGCGGAGAGGAGATAAGTAAGAGAAACAATATTGTAATTAATATTCCAAATCGAAATACAATTTTATCGGGATTTTCAATACTCGCATATGCGACAAATATAGCTGCAACTCCTATCACTTTTACCACCAGTGCTGCAATTTGGCTCTGTGACATATAATCATATATCAATTAGCATTTATTGCAATATATAACAAAATAATATGTATCTATTGATGGATATTACTTTATTCGGTGCATAAATATAAAATACTGCGACGTATGTAATGCTTGTTAATAAACCAAATATGTTAACATTAATCATAGCAGGATCATTCAGAAGGATTGCATATTGGAACATGAGTATTCCCCTGAAAAATAAATAAATAAATAAATAAATAAAAAGAACAAAAAAATAAAACAAAAATTGTAATTGTAAGAATGAGTTTTAAATATAGAAAACATGTTTTTGCATACATTCCTATGCCACCAGCAAAAGGCTTTGCGTCAAATCCTTCTGACGATCCTTTTTTATAAATGTCTCGGCATACCAGGCTGTAATAAAAATAAAAAACAATGAATACGTTGGATGGTATAATAAGTATTTGTGATATTCCGTGCTGTGACAATATTTATGTTAAGGTGGTCGTATAATGATATATAATAAATTATCTGTTATCAGAATTAATAATTTCCTGTAAGTAAACGATGACAGCGCGTATAGTGCTTGTCATAATTTCAGGGTCAATGAGATATCAATTAACATTGTGTATGAGATTCCATTGATATAGATTAGATGTGATTTGAAAATGTTACAGAGAATTTTTGAATTTATTATACTCACGTTCCTGATAACATATGACCCATTGTACAAATTGTTGCAGTGGTTGCTACAACTTCCTTGTAATCCTCTAAACCCATTTTATATTTTATTAAAATGATATTCAATATATAGATTTATTTCGGGATAACGATACAAAAATATCTCTCGAGTATTCAAGCTATAATACAAGTGCTCATGAGCAGGTTCGATCATGTACATAGTGGCGGGGTGGCGAACCTATGGCTCCCCCACTTTGCGGCCACTAATGCGTACGCAGAGCATGTTTGTGAGAACCAATGGCGCTTCCTTTCACTTTGTGGTAGGCACATTTCACTAGATAAGCAGTACAGATATATAGTTATAACCTATAGTCATATCACAATATTGAAGCAACAGCTATACACAATCGAATGAATCTAATTGGTTATGAAATACAAAATGGCTGTCATGCCAATGGCGAATGAATTGATTTTACCGACAGATGGAAATAAATTATGTGAATTCCATCCAGGTGGCGAATATCATAATTTTACCAAACAGTTGTATTTCTCCATCTTCCATTTTTCTAGAGTGTATTTCTTTCTATTTGTAAGCGGCTCGATTGGTACGTGTTCTGTGATATGTTCTCTATGAAATCCGTCTCAATTATTGTGATAAAAATGCATCCATGATTAGTATCGTGTGCACAATCTTCTATAATCTTCATTCTCGTTATTATTAAAAATATTTTAATCAAACTCACGATATTTATATATATTTTCTATGTTTTGTTGAATTTGGGGTTAGATAGTCATCACACACCATACAGTTGACACTTGGACTCGTACATATGCAGCGTTTGTTAATATTGATTGGTTATAAATAATTTAAACTGTTATTTATTTACAGGTTTGAACCATGGGTCGAGTAATTCGTGCTCAGCGTAAGGGAGCAGGGTCTGTCTTCAGATCCCACACCAAGAGAAGGAAGGGCGCACCAAAACTTCGTTCTCTCGATTTTTCGGAGAGACATGGATACATCAAGGGTGTTGTTAAGGTATCTATTACATGATTCAATTAATTTTCCTTTTACACTTTCAACAAATAAATTATACAAAAGTATATGATGATTTCTAATATACCTACATCTTGAATGGTTATGAAGATTAAATTAGAGGCTCTTTCTGAGATAACAACTAATTTTCAAAATTATCAAGTATTTCTATTAGTCTATATAACTATTAAATTCATTTTTTTCTGATTATTCAGGACATTATCCACGACCCCGGCAGAGGTGCACCGCTTGCTGTAGTACACTTCAGAGATCCGTACAAATTCAAGACACGAAAGGAATTGTTTATTGCACCAGAAGGCATGTACACCGGACAATTCTTGTACTGTGGCAAGAAAGGTAATCTATTATATCGATTAAATACAAAATTAACAAGTTGATTAGCTTGAATGGGAGAAAATGATGTTGTATACATAAATAATTTCAGCTACACTTCAAATTGGCAATGTTATGCCCGTTGGTACTATGCCTGAAGGTACAATTGTGTGTAATCTTGAAGAGAAAACTGGTGACAGGGGTCGGCTTGCACGTGCATCCGGAAATTATGCCACCGTAATTGCCCATAATCCTGACAGCAAAAAAACCAGAGTTAAATTGCCGTCTGGTGCTAAAAAAGTCATTCCATCAAACAACAGAGCCATGGTTGGTATTGTTGCTGGTGGTGGACGTATTGATAAGCCCATCTTGAAAGCCGGGCGTGCTTACCACAAGTACAAGGTTAAGAGGAACTGCTGGCCAAAGGTGAGATATAACTTCTTCATGTTTAAATATGTTCCATTGCGCTCTATTCTTTCTGTTTACAATGATGCCTTGACATTTGAAACCTGAATTATTTCTGTGTGGATTATTTTTCACGACTGAGTTTTAATTATCGATAAAATAATCATTTTGCGTCTATACAATTTCACATTTTTATTTATATGTTTTTTGTTTTATTTATTAGGTGCGTGGTGTTGCTATGAATCCCGTTGAACATCCTCACGGTGGTGGTAACCATCAACACATTGGTAAAGCGTCCACAGTGAAACGTGGAACGAGTGCTGGTCGGAAAATTGGTCTTATTGCTGCGCGTCGTACTGGAAGAATCCGTGGTGGAAAGACAGACACCAAGAAAGACGATTAGACTGCACATTAATAATCATTTCGTGCATATTGTACAATAAAAGAAGAGAAAAATTTACAAATAATGATGTTAATATTTTAAACCTTTTTTCATTTATCCCTTTCCACAAAATTTACTTATTTAAATATCATTAGAATAAAAGAAATTTCAATATATTCGTCATTTCACAATAAACAAATAATCTTCCTCCTTGATATTGTAAAAAAAGAAAATATTTGATAATGTCAATTGATAGATATTTTATTATATTATTTTATATATTGAATGGAAAAGGTCGCTTGACTCAATAGTCATACAAATCTATTTTAACCCGGAAATAGTGCGTCGGCCATATTGCTCACAAAGTAACGGCCATTTTTGTTGCGTCGACGGATAGAGCATACGGAGAAGCATAAGGGGCACATTTTCTCTCCCTCACTCTCAAGCGTTCCAGCGAGAGCTGCGGTGTGTGTTAGTAGTTGGACCTCGAGTTGCCCTCGAGCTTCCTTTGTGTCAGAATAGCGGCGTAAAGCCTGCCGACGAGTGTATAGCGCTGTGCTGCTAAGAAATTTTCTTGTGTGTCTGAAAAATTTTTAACGTCCATTGATTAACGACGATTAAGTGCGAGTTAACGCGAAAACAGCGCTACGAAAAGAAAAAAAAACTACGCACCGAGGCGGAGTAATATGAGTAATGCAGCCAACCAAAATGGATCAGGTCTAGAGCAGCAGGTAAAATAATGAATGCAGTAACAAAACGATAGGAATGATATTTGACTGTGTGTCAACCGCCATTCTTTCATTTCTCATGTCGCTGTGATTCATATCTACCATAGCATGTGCATCTTTCCATTTTTGTTTTTTCCTTCATTTACTTAATTCAATATTTGTTATTCATTAAGTGTCAAATTATTAATATATTGCGTTTGATAATGCAATATAATTTATATTGATAATACTAAATGCACTCGGCTTTTCACTATACTCCAGTTAGTTGACTCAAAATGTTGGTGACGTCCGATTCGCGTAATGGCGGCGTTCAACTCCAACAAGAGCACGCTACACGCCGTCCAATTGCTTTACTCATTATTCCTTTTTTATCCTCAAAAACACGTGGTTATACTTTTTTATTTTTTCACCAGCAATACACAAATGATTAATCCAAAGTAATATTCAATAGGTTATCGGATGTTTTTCATTAATTTCCGTCACTTTTCCATTACCAAGCGATCATTCATTACACCATATACAGCATGTCTTTAAGTATATATACATACGTATTGTCTGGACATTCATTCACCGTCAAAGTCGTTGATCCATGTATTTTTACCTTTTACAGTTAGCTGGTCTGGACTTGCAGGGCTCCCGCCAACCAAGTGGGGGTCGCTACGTTCCACCGCATTTACGCAATAAATCTTGTAAGTTTAAACATTTTCAGTCAATTCTCCATAAAATTTTTCCCCCCTCCTCCTCATAAACTATATATAAATATTGATAAATATTATTTTTCAATGTGTCTTTATTGAATAAATTTGAAGCTAACGGACCATCAGAGGAACACGTCCAATCTGATTCACGTTACGCAGAGCGAGATCGTGATGGTGGTCGCGACCAGGAGCGTGAGCGTGATCGGGGTGGATTTCGATCAGAGGGTGGGAATGCTCGAACAGGACGAGATGTCGATTTTGGAAATTTCGGCGGTCGCGCTAGACGACCGCAAGAAAATGGACGAGACTATCGTCAAGGAAATTATGCCGATAGAGAGCGTCCAATGGGAAGCGATCGTTGGCCAGAGCAAAATAGAAATGATCGCTGGCAGGACAACAGAAGTAATTCACGAGGTGGATCAATGGGAGGTAATTGGAAGGATGAGTCCGGTGGATATGGAAATAGCGGAAGAGGTGGGAGAAATGAAGTCGATTGGACCATTCCCACTTCCAGAGACGAACGTCTGGAGTTGGAATTGTTTGGATCAGGCAATACAGGAATCAATTTTAGCAAATATGAGGATATACCGGTTGAGGCTACTGGAGAGAATATACCCTCTCACATCACAACATTCGATGAAGTTAAGCTGACAGAGATAATAAAGAATAGCATTTCCTTGGCAGGTTATGATACACCGACACCAGTGCAGAAATATGCTATTCCAATTATTATTGGACGTCGGGATGTGATGGCCTGTGCCCAAACTGGCTCTGGTAAAACAGCGGCATTTTTAGTGCCAATATTAAATCAGATTTACGAATGTGGTCCACGAGCACCACCGCCACAGGCTTGTACTGGTAGACGTAAACAATATCCATTGGGTTTGGTATTGGCGCCAACCCGTGAATTGGCAACACAAATTTATGATGAAGCACGCAAATTTGCTTATCGTTCGCGTATGCGACCTGCTGTTGTCTATGGCGGTTCAAATATAAGCGATCAAATGCGTGAACTTGATCGTGGATGTCATTTACTTGTTGCCACACCTGGGCGGCTTGCAGATATGCTCAGTCGTGGTAAAATTGGATTGCAAAATTGTCGATTTTTGGTGCTGGACGAGGCGGATCGTATGCTGGATATGGGTTTTGAACCCCAAATACGACGCATCGTTGAAGAGGATAAAATGCCACCAACCGGTGAACGACAAACTCTCATGTTTTCCGCCACATTTCCCAAGGAAATTCAAATGTTAGCGCGCGATTTCCTCAGCAATTATATTTTCCTTGCTGTCGGACGTGTTGGTTCAACGTCCGAGAATATAACACAAAAAATTGTGTGGGTTGAAGAACACGATAAACGATCATACTTGCTAGATTTACTATTGGCAAATAACTATGACGTACCAGAAGAATCATTGACACTTGTATTTGTTGAAACAAAGAAGGGTGCGGATATGCTTGAGGAATTTTTGGCCCAAATGGGATATCCAGTGACAAGTATTCATGGCGATCGCAGTCAACGCGAACGCGAAGAAGCGTTGAGACGTTTTCGCGCTGGTAAAGCACCAATACTTGTTGCAACGGCTGTTGCCGCGCGTGGTCTTGACATTCCACACGTGAAACACGTTATCAATTTTGATTTGCCCGGTGATGTTGAGGAATACGTACACAGAATTGGACGTACAGGACGTATGGGAAATCTCGGATTGGCTACGTCATTTTTCAACAGTAAAAATCACAATTTAGTTCGTGATTTGGTATCCTTACTTGTTGAGGCTAATCAAGACCTCCCATCGTGGCTCGAGAATATGTTTTCGGAAGCGAGACACTCGGGTGGAGCTCGACGACCTGGTGGTGGTAGCAGTGGCGTTGGTGGTAGTGCCGGTGGAAATACCGGTACTAAGAATGGGCGTTTTGGTGGCAGTGGATTCGGTGCACGTGACTATCGTCAACAGCCAAATTCAGGCATGGCAAATCGTAATGGACCGTCAAGTAGACCTGGTGGATATGGAGGTAATTAATTATTGACGTTATTGCATTTGCCAAATTTAGAACAATTCTTATGATATTTTTATTGATTTTTTTTTAGGTAGCTATGGCGGTGGCTATGGAGGCAGTTACAATTCATCGTACAACACAGCCAATAATGGTGGCAACATGGGCGGTCCTGACTGGTGGGGAAAGTAGATAATTTCTAGAAGTTTCGTCGCTATTCACTATTCAATTATCATTATTAATATTCTACATGAAGCAAGAAAAAAAAATTCAATTCGTATGAAAGAGTGGACGTTACACGGTGATATGCAACGAAGATCGAACACCGGCAAATTACATGGGATAAAGAGATAACGAAAATATATAATGACAAACAATATACAACAGGCATGTAATTGACGTATATGATATTTACACTCGCTGATCGCGTGCTATATGTCGAGTTTCTATTTGTGAAAAAAATACAGGCATGCACTTGATTAGGAAGAAGAGATGGGGGTCATCCGCGTGTTCTCTCAATTTGACTCGGCGATCGCATTGCATTTATGTGCGCGCGATAAGCACCGTCGAGAATTAAATCCCAATGTTTTCATAGATGATTGAATTCTATAATTTAATCAAGAACAGATCATTGGGATCAAGGGAAAAATATATATATATATGTATATATATATATATATATACACATAGGATGGAAGAGTTGTTTCAATTATTAGGTAAATTTTCATTGATGCATCAGAGTCATCAATTGCTGTTGGCTCTAGATGGATACAAAAAAAAAACAAAAATCATTACACAACATTATATACAAACTAATCGCTTACTAACCAAATTTCATGGATTATTATTGCCATTCTAAAATGGAAAAGGAAGGTAAAATCATTATGATTAATGCCAACGTTAAATGATAAACAAATTTAGTTCAATTTTTTTGGTTTTTTCCCTCTTCATGGTAGGGAATAAAATTCATTTGGCTCTACTTATTATTATTCAACATACAACATGATGATAAGTGAAAAAAAATTCACAAAATGCAAAGAATGAAAGTGGCTAAATATGTAACACACTTATTTGTTTCGACTAAAAGAGAATTTTTATTACCTCATATACAAAAGTACATTTAAACGTTTTTTTTTTTTGTGTCACTTTCACCTGGACATTGTGTGAATTTTCATACATACATATGTATATCTTTAATCATTTTATTTTTAATTTAAATTTGGTCGACGAATGGTCTTGGTTTGTTTATTTGCCGTCCCCGATAAAAATAACTGAAGAATGCAAATAATGCATCATGATGAAATGATAATAATTTAATATTGGTTAATTGTGGCATTGGAACTGGACCGTGTAAAAAAAAATGCTCGTGCATTGGCAAATAGAAACATATATAATTGTAAGTAATGAGATCGATATCCCGAGATAAAAAAAAAGGAAAAAATTCGAAATTTCTGCATTTTTTCAAAATCGACACACAATAGTATATCTGGTTTTCTTGCATTCACAATGAGTAAAGACTTTGATAGGTATTAGATTGAAAGTAGAAGAAAAAAAGCCAACAATTTATTTGACAAAAATGTCTAGTATTAATATCTTCGAAGCAAATTTACTAGATACAACTTATAATAGTCTGCTTCTCACTATTTTCTTCTTCATCTTTTTCTCACTTTATAAATGCTGTTGGAAAAAAGAAGATCATCAATGAACCAGTAGTGTAGAAATTGAATAAATGTAGCAAAAAACCGTTGATACACAACAGTAGACTAAATTATTACTTTTATTTTCTTTTTAATAATGAATTCTGCCAATGACTCACACAAGCTCTAATGGCTCGCAATCCTGTCTACAAAGAACAGTGAAATTACATGATAAAAATAAACGGTTGCAGTTACAGAATTTAAGGGAAAACAGAGATAGAAATATTGGGGGGGGGGGGGGGGGCAGATGAAGAACAGTTGAAACCTGTGACATCGGTTGGGGGGTGGTGTGAGAATGAGATGAAACATGAGTTTGGCATGGTCCTGGAAATAGTGTTAGGGAAAAATGAAAAAAAAGTTCGGACTAAACGAAAGGCATCGAGACGCGTTCACACACAATATTTTATAAAATGTATTTATCACTACGAGTAATTGCCCTATACCTAAATAATAAAAGAAAAAAAAATAAACATATTAAGGTGATATATTCGTAAAAAAAAATACATAACACTAAAGTAATTGAAAAACGACTGTGATATTGAACGATCTTGTGACATTCAAATACCATCGCGAATTGATATAGATGAATGATGTTTTAAAAAAATAAAAATAAAATAAACAAAATACTGAGGGGCATAAAAATGAAATACTAATTACAAAATATTACAAAGTAAATTAATTTTATCACTAGAACGAGTGGTGGAGAATGCGTAACGTTTTTTAATTGATTATAATTTATGAAGGTGCGAAAAAAAGACAAACACAGAATAAAAGTGAAAAATATGGAGTCGTTAATAATTAAATGAGAGAAAAAACACGTGAAATAAAGCTAGCTGTTGTCCGATTTTGTCCGTTTGAACGAGGACTGAACGGTTTAATTCAGCCAATCTCATAAGATGGTTTCTCGGAGGCATTGTTTATATAATTTATCGATAATAAAACAATTAAGAACAAAATATAACGATGCGAGCAAAGGAGATGTAACAACGATGAAATAATTACTCATTAATTTCCTGTACAGCTTAATGTCAATGATGAGTGAGGATAGAAAGAGGAAACGAATATGTTTCTGTATATGGGAATGCAGTATAAAGCAAAAATATCGATAGATTGTGCGCCAGGTTATCATATCGATACTCGGTAAGAAAAGTACAAATTTCATTCTGCGTAACTCGAGATTTTTCTTCATATTTTTTTTAGGAAAAAAAACTTACATGTCATATTATCTATGCCTGTTATATTAATTAAGTTAAAGAATGGAATGGTGTGCGTGAGGCATGAAATGAATAATGTATTTTAGGCCAATTGGACCAATCGTGAATGTTTCTGATGCATGTTAATTTGCCTCACGTGCCCGTTCGATATACATACATATATATTATCAATGATAATGAACAATTTTTTAGAACAAACAAAAAAAAAAGTAATTGAGGAGCTGAAGAAAATTAGCAGCCACAACATGACACAAGTGATAGTGAAAACCTGTTGAGGACACAAAATCCGCGTACGATCGATCGTAAACAAAAATAAATAAATAGATAAAATGTATTGGGTTTGTGCTGGATTTTCTGCAAAAAATTCCGTAGTTATAAGTGGACGGTTATCTTAAACTTCTCATGCCAAACTGCCTACTGTTCACTAACAATATGACTTGAAAAAAAAACAACAATACTTAAAAATGTTTGAGGATCTGATGAGCACGCCTGGTTTACTAATCATTAATTTACTTATTTATTTCAACTATAGTATTTATTTGTCATTCGCATTAAGAATGAAAAGTCGGTGAAATCCTTGTATGATTAGTTAATTTTTTCAAAGATAAAATGGAAAGCAAAATAAATAATTAAAAATGAAGCACCTCCATTTGAAACTTTCAAATGTTTAGTCCTCAATTGTTTATCGGACGAGCAGCCTTATGTCAAATGTAATTATCATAAATGCACTGAATTATCAGTTGCGTTACTCAAAGAAAAACGCGGTTGATTGTAATAATAATTAAATAGCTCAATTCGCTGTTTCATGAAATATGGCGCGTGAATGAGTATCGAATGAGTTGAAACAAAAATAGAAAAAATAACATAATGGGGGAAAAACAATGAATAAGAATCATGGAAAAAAGTGCGAGGTAAACTGTGACTGCAATCATCGAAAATGAAAAGGGAACAAACATTAAAAATGCCAATATACATTGTTGTATTGTTGAACAAAGTTAAAGAAAAATACTCATAGGCATATTCATGTTTGCAAAAAAAAAAAAAAAAAATTGATAGCAATGAAAGATTAACGCACATATCTGAAAATTATTTATTTAACTGTATGTTGTTATTTCAAAATGACTTGTCGGCTAAAATTCACAATGAAATAGAAAACTTCATGGCCCATACATTAACAAATTAGAAAATAATATTTGTGAGTTATACCGGTCTCAGCCAAGTGAAAACCACATGCAAGTGAGCAAAAAGTAAAATAATCTAAGGCGGGATGGCAATAAATTCTTCAATTTTTGAAGAGGACAATTATTAATTAAATGTCGTATTAGCAGCCGCGAACCTTTTATGAGTGTAAACGACAGCGAGTGCAATCCGTCGATACGCGAATGATGCGAATTTATTAAAACAACAAATGAAACTCTTAAACAAATAAACAAATTATTATTTCTGTATCCAATTAAAAAGTTTTTCTTTTTTTTTATCTTGACAATTATTAAAACAATAAGTGGTTTTGATGTCAATGTAACACACTCAAACAAAAACATGAACGCAACAGCAATTTTAGCATTCAGACAGTGATTATTGTTAATGATGTATCACATCATTATATGTAATGTTACATTAATCAGATTTGACCAAAAAAAAATGGATGAAAATAGGCTGAGATGAGAACGAAAAATATCTACAAGTTAATGTAAGTCGTGCGGGTATTAAAAAAATAAAAGAAAAATTGATAGACAATGATATGTACGTATATATATATATATATGCGTATATACGTATATAATTTATAATTTAGGTAAATAACCCAATTGTTTTGTGGAGATGTCTTATATATAAAAAAAGAAAATTAATGATGATTTGCCACTGAACATTCCCTTAAATGACCTCACACTTTCAATATACAGGTATGTATCTATATTTATTATTCATTTGGCTACGTAATTTCGAACAGAAAAAAAAACAAATATAGGTCTACCATTCAGTGAAACATTCGTATACAATTCAAAAACGTTCGATTGCAAAACAAATTTGATATTTCTCTCTATTAGGATGTAAATTTCAATAACATATTATATTCATTTAAATTACTTTAATTTATATTTAATTTTCGTTTCGATTTCTGTTCACTTAATTTTACAACAGCGCAGGAGATACAATTAATTGTATTGATGTCTATGTTATCGGACATCAAAGTGATAATGAATCAAATAATAATAGTTACGAGATTTGTTCAGAGTATAAATAACTCTCACCGTATTGATCTGTCACTTTAAAAACAAACAATTTACATATAATATTCAGATATAATTTCATCTATTACGAGCGTTGTATTATTTTTTTTTTTTTTTTGCTTGCTCTACACTTAAAATATCGACGTAAAATCTGATAGATCTTGGTCAAGGCGGCATAAATGTGGAATGGATCGCGCGAGTGAGTGTCTACAAATAAAAATAATTATTGATACAAACACATATATATATATGTATTTGTTTGTTTCGCGCAATTTGAATATGAGATGCGTAAAGGCGTACACATGCGCATCTGACAGTCAATGCAAAATGTACAATCACGAAAGCTGCTAAAAAATATTTGAAGATATAAAATTCTTCAACAAGTGAAGCTACAATGGACATTGTGCATTGACCTATATCAAACGATCAATTACACATGTATAATAATATTATTAATGATCTATATTTATGTATTTATCCACCTAATTGTAGGCACCCACGTGAATCAACCGGATATATTTTGTCTTTTTATTTATTTTATTATTCATTATGCGCAATATCTTTTTCGCCTCACAATATGTCAAGATTTGGTTTTTGAACAATCAAGCAAGACAATGTTTATGCATATACATGTGAATATACAACAGAGTTTTAAAATGGCCAAATTACAGGCATTTCTGTCGTATATTTCTGTCTGCTTATATATAATATACCATAATGCGACGCGGTTTAACTACTAAACTCTTAAGGTCAATATGAGATCGACGCCCATTTGTCTTGCATAGTTCCATTATCTATACAAAAATGTTCTTAAACAAATAAAATTTTTATATTTTGTTATTATATAAGACACCTAATATTTATCTTCACAAATGGAATATGTCAATTTTAAATATTGAATGTTCCGCTTTTCAAAAGCTAAATACAATATTGTCAAGATGGTCCGTAATAGGTAATGTAATAAGGCTTATCAAAGTTTTTTTCATAATTAGCTTTGCTGCATTGGACGGGATGTAGGAATAAATTAATGTGATTTGAAATAAAATTTCAATATGAATAAAAAAAAAACAGCTTTTGTGATCATATACAGGGGAAAAATTGTCGCAAAGCAACAATCATTTGAGAAATTCATTTTGGCAATCATTCATTTGCTCTCCTTTTCGTTCATTCCAATTTTTTAATCCTAATACTTTCATTGAAACACTTTCATCTATTTTACTCGGTAATTCAAACATTGAAAATAAGAAAATTTCATATAATTATCCTTAAATGAATATGTAAGTGTATGTGTGTGTGTGTGTGTGTGTGTATTTGCTTGGTAGTTCGTTTGAGTGTTTCAAAAATTGCACATTGCATCGCTCATAACGTCGTGTAAAAAAATAAAACGTTATGCGTAGGCAAGACAGATTTATAAAATAATATTTTTTAATATGACTAAATATCATATTAAATATTTATTCATTTATTTCTGATTTTGTCAACTTAACTAAAACGGCTCAACGAGTTTAGAACACTCCCTTCAGTTTCTGTACATTCTCAAAATGACGTACTATACCTGCACATATATACTACATTACCATCATATTAAATTTAATATTATCGACTCACCTCTTTTGTGTTTGAACATAATTAATCCTACAAATCTTTGCAATAGCAACCAATTCCACAATGCCATACTGTGTGTGTTTTCTTTTTCGAAGAATTATTTAATTGGAGATGAAACAATTAGATGAAAAATCACTTTTACAATTAAATAACCTTCGTAATGTATGGTTTGTCTATGTGTATGTGTGAGCCTCAAGGAAAAAAAGACCAGCCACTTTTACATTATTTTATCGATAATTTCCTTTCTTCCAACGTATCAGTCTCATTTTCCCATCTAGACTACCATCATAGGCGCAGTTAAATTCAATAAAATAGAAAAAAATTTTTTTTTTTAAGAATAAGAAAAAACAACTGATGGCTGACTGTTGACGCTATTAAATTACGACACAGAACTTATGGCATTGTGTGGCGATCCCATTTGGGTGAGGACTTTATCGAGCCATTGTAATGGACCATGTAAATGTGCTTCGATCCAACATGGTGTGGATGTAACATCTTGTCTGTGATATTCCGCGCCCCATCCTTTTACAAATGACATTCTAAATAAAACAACGAAAAATCATATAATCTCAACTATTGATTTTTGCTGTCAGTATGTGATAAAATAAATCACATGCATAATACTAATAAAATATTGTACCTTATCGTGCACATTTTTGTCAATTCATAAACAGCCTCAAACCCATGATTGACGCTTTGCGAGAGTAATTGGGCAAATTCCTGGTTATTAAATATCTTCAATGAGCAACCAGGCGGAATTTTACAAACTGTACTGGGATGAAAGCCATGGTGATGATTACAATTTCTTGACTGTACAAATATTGCTGAATCTGACAAACATTCAGCATAAACTTCACCACCAACGTAATATAGATGTACACCTTTACCAATATGTCTTCTGGTATTTTCTATTGTTGAATTACGATTAACATTTGACAATTGGCCTAAACAAAATCGATCTGAATTATTACTGGGATTTGTAAATCCATCAACAATAACTGTGTGCGATTGGCAATGAAATACTTCACCAACGCGACAATTCAATTCGTAATATGCAATTGATGCCCAATATATTGGCTCTTGATAACTGACAGGCGCTACTTCTGTCGAACCACCAGTATCCATTGCGGCTGGGTCTGGCGGCGGTGATTGGCCAGTTTGCGATCCATCCTCTGGTGGTGAATAGGCCGGTGGTGGAGTTTCAGGCAATCCATTTGTACCGTAAGGACTCTGTGGATTTGGTGATGTTGTGCTACCTGGACTTGGCACTGAACCTACTGAGGACATAGGCGATGTGGGATTTACACCAGCGCTACCACCAGTGCCAGAATTAAATCCACTTGAAGAATAAGACACATTGTGAGGCATTGTTGGCTCAGGAAGTTGTTGAAATGGCAATAATGAATGTCCCGGTGCAAATTCAGAATGTCGTGGCACAAGTACCGGTGGCAATACAGGACTCTCAACGCGTTTATAATGATAAGGATTGATGCACACCTCTTTTTGTTTAGCTGAGAATGGATATTGGCACAATTCCAATGGTTTCAATTCATGGTGTGACTGTAAATCGGGCCATCGCCATACACGACAATAAATAACGTGTGGCAAACCCTTTCTATGTGACACTTGCAATCTACCATCTAAACTGCGCGGTATTGTAACACATTTGCTCGGTGTACCTGGACAACTCAAAGCCCGCTCCAACTCCTCAATAGCGCCTTTTCGCTTTTTCAATTTTTTCACCAATGAATCCACAGCTTTTTCAGCCCATTTTTCCTCCTCATCGCCCTGTTTCCAACCCAGCAGCTTTTTCACCGCGGGACTCGTGAATGAAAAAAGGCTGTTCAATGAAGACATTGGTCCAGAACTCGATGATCCTTCCTCATCATCCATCTTCAAATTGACGTTTTGTTGATAAACTGAAAGTGAAAACAAAATAATAAAAATAATAATAATAATAATAAATATATTTTTGTTTATTTATCAATATAGAAGTATATCTCATGAAAGCGTGATTTACTAATAATTGTTAAATAATATATGTGTATGTATGAACATATAGTGAATATAAAGTTAAATACAAGAGTAAATAATTAAGTATAGAAGAACAGGGGCGTCGCAAATCACAAATACCTGCCGATAAACACACACTGCACTGGTTACCCCCTAATGGCTTCCTTCCCATTCAACATTATGTATATTTTTTTTTTCTCTTCTCGTCAGAGAATCGTGACGCCACGACTTGCTTGCAAAAAACCATAATCTACAGGCAGAGACTGTATGGTTGTTTTGTGATTTATTAATTACACTCTTGATTTTGTATCACACATAACCCAAAGTATATAGAGAAATTCAGCGGTATTCGCGCCGAGACTTTACCATTCATTTATTTTGTTTTATTACTCCAATAATATTACAGTTGTAACATGTTTATTTAATATCATAATACTCACCAATACAAATAAATTGAGTGAATGAAAAAAAATCAGCAAATGTGAAGTAGAGTTCCCACACCTTGAATATACAGAGCACTCCAATGTCTTTAACGCTCTGTATTCTATGCGTTCTGTGTATTATTTCTCTGTATGGTTTTTTTTAATGCCATAAGATGGACGGCGGATGGCGCTGTTACAGCCGCCAAGAATCATAGCTTTGTACAAGCATTTGCAATGTATAGGTATAGACATAATGTAGATAAATAAGTAGGGTATGCAAATGTACAAAGGAAGAGTGAAAAAATGTATCGCAAATTGGGAGAAATCAGATGCAAGTGGTACGTGAACCTACCTCCCGTTAAATTTCCGTTTTATTTCGTGCTTTAACCACCAAATAACAAACAGCTCTTCATTATACTGTAGCCATTGGTATATAGTAAATTCGAATGAGGGGACTCTATGTGGATACATGTATATTTTTATTTTGAAAGAATGTAAAAGCTCGAGTTCGATATTCAAATTTTACTTTTAAATCCCGAAAATAGAGGGAACACGCGTGTGTTGTTTAAATGCGCACGCGCAACAATTCCGCGCGCGCGCGCCATGTAAAATATATTTGCAACGTCATTTCCTGATATTTCGTCGTGAATATAGCAGGAATAGCAAATTAAACGAGATATGTTGGTAATCAATTCTCACATGATCGAAGACAACTGAAAACTACTGAAAGCTGAATCAGTCAGTGGATAAACGTTCTACGTTGAAGAGGAGAAGAGAAGTGTTGTAATCTTGAAAGATGGCTGATGCCGCGAGTGATGGCACAATATCCAATACTCAGACAAATGTTGCAGAACCAATAGAAAATCAACAAGAAAATGGTGAAGTGGCAGTAGCTGATCAGAATACAGAAGAGAGAGATGTACGTGTGCAATTGTTATCAAATATCTCAATATTCAATAATGAAAATTCATTAATATATGTCATTTATTTTTGTGATTGATATTGTCATTTGGAGAAGGCAATATTTATCTTGGGATTTTTTTTTCTACATG
>CAJUYH010000951.1:0-36138 GCA_910591685.1 Galerucella tenella | reverse complement strand
TATAATAATATTCAGTCGGTTTACTCGATTGACAATTATTTTCATTCTATATTTTTGTTATATCTATACTTTCTATATTTTTGGTACACATTTGGCATTGACATCAATTCTCGGTGTCTAGCATACCAAAAAAATTGGCTATATTTTTTCTATGCCCTTTAGCATCGCTCTACACTCACTGTTAATTGGAATTTTTTTCATTTTTTTTCTTCAATTCTTTCCACAGGTAAATGCGGAAATTGACGCCCAAAGACAAAAATATCAACCATCAAAATGGGAATCGTTCTTTGCTGTTATGAAATCACTGATAATCAGGTCTTTGATTATCTATTTTATCACTTCATTCTTCAGGAGATCAGCAACAGATACAAGTACAGCTACAACAGCACCTGGAAGTAGTGCACCAAAATTACCAGCAACAAATATATATGAAAATGGTACATTATTTGATATCTATGTTTTCCTGTCGGAATCCGAACATTTTCATCAATTCGATGATCCCAAAGCATTAATATGGCAAGAAAATAATTTAGAGTATGGTGATTGGAGTGGTGGACCATATAGCGATGGTACACGTGTATTGACACACAAGTTTGAACCATCGAATCAATTGAAAAAAAATGGTTCGATATTTATTCATATTTATACAACTAAAAGTGGAAAATCAATTGATCCAAAGGCTGGTAAAGGAGTATATATACAAAATTATATATCTCATACGAGCAAGATGTTGAATAAATTTAAAAAAATTAAATATCATAAACGGCACAATTTATTGACTGGTGAAACAACTGCTACTGAAGAAGAAGTAAAAAAAGCTGAAATAATGGATCAAGAAATAGTTTCACATTGGCATCCTAATTTAACTATAAATATGGTGACAGATCAAACTAATTGGGTTGTAGGTCAAGTGCCACCGCCATTGAATGAATATATTGACTTTATACAAGGTGGTGCATATTACAAGCCTCCGATATTTTTGAATGATTTCTGGAATATGCAACGTGATTATCAACCATTGAATGAAACAATTAAAGAGCTTGAACTGCGATTGACTTATCAGCCACTGTCTTTGTTTAAATGGCAGTTGTATTCAGCACAAAGTATGAGAAACAAATGGACATCATCGCTCATGGGAGATGTTGCTGATGAGGATGATAATGATCAAGATACTTTGAAAGAAACCATCCTTGAAACCAATCCATATCTATTGGGCGGAACAATATTTGTTTCAATTCTGCATAGTATATTTGAATTTTTGGCATTCAAAAATGGTAAGCTAAAAAATCATTAAACATATCGTCATTTAAAATTATGTTTCTAATATATTAAATAATATTTATATATGATTTACAGATATTCAATTTTGGAACAATCGAAAATCTCTAGAAGGTTTGTCCGTGCGTTCAGTATTTTTCAACGTATTTCAATCATTGGTTGTACTTCTGTATGTTTTGGACAACGAAACAAATACATTGGTTCGCATCAGTTGTGGTATCGGACTTTGTATTGAAATATGGAAGATCAATAAGGTCGTGGATATTAGCTTAGATCGAACGACTAAAATATTGGGACTATTTCCCAAAGTATCATTCCGTGACAAGGGATCGTATGTGGAATCTTCCACCAAGGAATACGATCGACTTGCATTTAGGTATTTATCGTGGGCACTTTATCCTTTGCTGGGTGGATACGCGATATATTCACTCATGTATTTGGAACACAAGGGATGGTACTCGTGGGTATTGAATATGCTTTATGGTTTCTTATTGACGTTTGGTTTCATTATGATGACGCCACAATTGTTTATCAACTATAAATTAAAGAGTGTTGCACATCTGCCATGGCGCATGATGTCATACAAATTTTTGAATACATTCATAGATGATATATTTGCATTCGTCATAAAAATGCCAACACTATATAGGTTAGGTTGTTTCCGTGATGATATTGTATTCTTTATATTTTTGTATCAACGATGGATCTACAAGATAGATCATACGAGAATAAATGAATTCGGTTTTTCGGGTGAAACGGATGAAGTGAAAAAAGATGATAATCAGCAGAAGACTATAATGAATACCACTAAAGACGAAGTGAGTAAGAAGACAGATTAACTTATTCGCCGATGTTCAGAATCTCGCACGATAATATTAAAACTCATTTTAAATTCAATTAACAATCATACCAAAACACAACAATGTATATGAGTACATACAATTAATATGTTTCATTTGGATAAATATTTCAATTTTCCACACAATTCGTATTATCGTGTAGACGATTATTTGTGTTTCAATTGATAAGTAAAAATAATAATGGAAGAAAGTGTCGATGAATGTATACGTATAAATAATTGAGAAAATCATTTTTCACGAAAAATATTTGGTTGCATTTAATTATGCTAATCATCATTATTCTTCCATATAAATGAAAACACTTGTGAGAAAATGCTATTAAATATATAGGGTTGAATTTGTTTGTTTTAATGTCACAATTATAATCTATCTGAGGCAGCTTTGTCAAATGTTAAATTTATTGCCAATAAAAATGTGGATCTGTTCAGAGCTTCCAATTTAGTAAGTATTAATTAAACCATACAGACATAATGACACTTTATTTTCGTTGATGATGTAAGTGATTTATTTAACGAATCTATAGCTTTCATTATTAATATTCCATTCCATTTTTTTCTTTTATTACTGAAAATAAAATATTGGCTTATATGGGAGAATATTAGTCAGTGAGCACTTTGCCACATTCAGGTGAGTACATTTTAACAATTTTTTTTTTTTTTCTTTAGGTATAAACATGTCTTGTCTTCGCGTATTGCTATTTTATTTTTATTGCTATCAACTCTCATCTATATTTATATGCGTAAGGAATTCGCGTATCACCCAATAGCATAGTAATGCACTCATGAAGTATAACATTTTTGACGAATTGAATAACGCAATACGGCAAAGAATAAAAAGTAGCATATTCAACACATTAATTCATAAATGGATTTTTTGTTCTCCCCTTATTAATTGAAACATGATTCATCTACTCACATCTATTAAAGTTTGTCTCGTCCATGTTTTTTTATTTTGGCTTTTGTCAATAGTAGTTAAAATTCGAATTATTACTAAATTGTACTTGAAAATCTTATCACCAAGTTATTTCGAAGGCAAAAGGTACAATTACAATGGTTTGTACTATACCAAACATAACAAAATCTCATAAAGCTATTTTATATATTTTAACCTACACAAAAAAAAGAGACACATTTTGTATAGTATCCGAAATATCAGTAGTAAATAGGCTATGGAAAAACAAATATAATATAAAATTATTTAAAATCTGCAATGAAATAACTTATACTTGAACAAGAAATGTAGTCTTAGTGCATCGAATGAAGTAATAATAAAACATGCAAGATCAATTCATTATTATATTAAGAATTTGATACTAATGAATGTCTGAAACGCTACAAACGAGCTGCATGAATGGCAGTAGATATGCGATCGATAAGTAATCAATGAACCTGATAAGAAAGTGGTTCAAGTGAGAAATTCGTTATTGAGTATATAAATTATGGCGTTTACGCCGATTTTTTCTTTCATCTTCGTTCTTGTTTCTTGCAGTATTACTATTTCAATTCTTTCTCAGTAATATTTCGAACATATACTTGAAAATTTCATACTTAGTTTTTCGTACGTCGTGGTAAAATACGTTGTATCACAATGGAGAAATGTGATGTGCGTTTCCACGACGGAAATACGAGATTATCATAAAAAAATAAAATAAAACCGATAGTATTGCATGCATTTTACGCAACAATGCCAGCATCTTTAGCCATACTGTAAAAAGAACTGGATGGTCGTTGCAGTAAAATTTCGGGGGCATCATATTCTGTAATAATACCTTTATCCAGAACAATGACTCTGAAACATAATATTTACACATACAATGTAATATTTTGTTATTGAGAAATGATTTAAACAACATTACTCACCGATCAGAGTCGAGAATCGTATTGAGCCTATGTGCGATTGTCAAAACTGTACATTCTTTAAACTCTTGTCTAATTGTTCTTTGGATAAGATCGTCGGTTTCCAAATCCACAGCGGCCGTAGCTTCATCCAAAATAAGAATTTTCGTTTTTCTTAAAAGCGCTCTAGCTAAACAAATCAACTGTCGTTGTCCGACACTTAAATTATCACCACCTTCAGAAACCATATGCATCAATTTGTTCGGCAAACTTTGTATAAATAATTTAAGATGCGCGTGCTCAAGCGCTTGCCATATTTCCGAATCTTTACAAGACTCAAATGGATCGAGATTGAGTCGCAAAGTGCCTGAAAACAGTACGGGATCCTGTGGAATAATTGTCAAACGTGATCTCAATGCATGAAGGCCAAGTTTCGATATATCAATGCCATCAATGAATATTTGTCCCTCGGCAGCTTCAATAATTCTGAATAGCGACAGAGTTAATGATGATTTTCCAGCACCGGTGCGCCCAACGATCCCAACTTTTTCACCGCCATTCACAGTAAATGTCACACCATTAAGAACAAGATCCAAACCTTCCCGATATCGCACTTTAAAATCACGAAATTCAACTCGGCCTTCCGATGGCCAATCTTTAGACGGTGCTGTTTCTGTAATTTCCCACGGCGCTTCTTGAGCTGTATCACCGTACTCCTTTATTCTTTCTACAGCCACAATATTCGTCTCAACATCGGATGTCATTCGCACAAGCCAATTTAATGTTTGAGTTATTTGCAATGCGTAAGTCACTGATAAACCAACTAGTCCAGCGCTAAGAGTCTCACGTCCAAGTATAGCAAATAATGCAGAGAAAAATATTATCATATTACCCACCATTTCCAATCGCACACCCAACCATCTGCAAACAAACAAAAGTGATAAATAAGAAGTAATTCAAAGGAATTTTCATTGTTTAATTATATGAATTACCGATAGGCAATGATGCTTGGATAATAGCAAACTTGATTGAAATCAAGTCGGTGTTCCGACTCGTTAATAAATTTTTCTTGTACTCCATAAGCTCGAATTGTTTGAGCACCTATTTTAGAAATAAAAAAATAACAATTAATATCATTAATTTTCAATAGGCAAATAAAAAAGACCATTTATTCTTGTTATTCACGTTATGTTTTACGGCGACTTGACAGACGATAAAAAAAAACATGTGATAAATACATACCAGTAATTGATTCACTGAAGTGTGAATAAATTGGCGATCGAGAAATAGATTCCAAGCGTTTTAATTGTCGAGATGTTGCGACATAAAAACGTTGTATGAAATAATAAATAACACCGATTGGTAGTATAACAACAATGAACATGGGTGTACTGTAGCTTATCACTACAAGTGTAGCAATCACCTGAAATTATTCATGATCTATTATATTCTATATACATAGAGAGTTATTATTGGAGATAGCAATATTTTAACGAAAACGAAGTTGTGATTTTTATTATTGCAATCGTTATGAAAAAAAGTGAAAAAAATAAAATTAATAAAAACCCTGTTACAGAAAAGCATGCAAAGCTGTATTCCGCTAGATAAATACTGTCTCGATGAATATATTCACAACGGACGAAGAAATATGAAGTCCACCAAACACTTTGAAATCCATTAAACACAAATTAAATTGTAAATCGGTTTCGGGAGTGATCGAAAATGATAATGGACGGACACAATTATACTAAATTTAATTATGTGAAATAATAATAATATGTATAAGCATACTTGTAATTTACCGAAGGTAAAATTAAAGTTTTTTTTTTCATAATCAGCATAACAAAGTCAACTATTCCAAATAATTGCTTTTTGTAAGGGTTTTAATTTTGATTTATTATTGCTGTTTTTCAATTTATTTCTTGTATTTGTCATTGCTGTGAATTACCTCGAACAAACAATAGATGCTATCGGATATTTGTTGGGGTAATGAGCTGTCCAGTACGTCCACGTCTTTAGCAAACCTGGAGATAACACGACCCGTAGGAGTTGTATCAAAGAATGTCAATGCTGCGCGCATCACCCCGCGAAGCATTAGCAGGTTCATTTGACGAGCAGCCAACCAGCATCCCAATCGTGGAGCCAATTCGCAGAAAAAACTCGACACCGCTAAAACATTAGAGATGGCCCGGACGGACGGGTGGTAATCACTTGTGACCGTTTCAAATTCACGAAGGTTAATGTTTTTCTATTCAATCATTTCATCGCGTATGAATATTATTCCTATAGCACACATTTGATGGTAGATATTCTGTGAATGTTAGTGTTTTACAATTATGTAATTGCAATTTTGTGAAATTGGCTACGATATTAATGCGTAACGTTTCATTTGTGCCATTGAATAATAATAATAATAATAATAATAATAATAATAATAATAATAAAATTTACAATTCACTTTGAACTTTTGTTCCGTTGAAAACTCATTTTGAATTTTATAATACGCGCAGGTTGAAGTTTGCTGTGCCATGCATATTCTTCATCTCGCTATGAAATTAAGGAGAAAAAAAATGACAGAGCAGCGTCAATGATAAAATGGATGCTTTTTTGAAGAGGGCGAAATGATGCAAAATAATTTCAAACCAACTATTAACTAATACCAAAACATTCTTTAATAAATAGAATGAAAACAGACGTCTATGTATAATTGTATCCGTCACTGTTGAGTAGTAGAGTTATCAATAAAAAAGCTGTGATGTTAAAATTGAATATATATATATATATATATAGCATTGCACTGATGATTGTTATTAAAGTGAATATTTGACTGTTGATTGCCATTACTCAATTGTTCTGCTGTTTCTATATATGTATGAATCAAATCAGAATGAGATAAAAAGTGATAAAAGCAGAGAATAGTAATGACATAATAATTAGTTCAATGATTTATGAAAATTTAATGTACGAAGTATGAAATGAAATGATGTGAATGGATGAAATTGATAGGACAATGAATAAACAAAAACAAAACAAACGAAAGAGAGTGAGAGCGAGAGCGAGAGAGAGAGAGAGAGAGAGGAAATGATGGCTTATGAGAGCTTACCCGAAAAAAACTGGGTAACCATTGTAAAATGTTCATGGGTAGTTTCGAATCCATGATGTCTACATCGGCACTGAAACGGGCCAATATTCGACCAATTGGCACAGTATCGAAGAAACAACTGGGACCGCGCAATACGTTTTGTAAAGCATGACGCAGTAATGCAGCAGACGATCTCAGGGTGCCAATGTTTAAAGACAGTGCGGCGAATAACATACTTAAGACTGTAACACAATAACTACATTTTTAGAACCATGCATAGCCTTTTTACGTTTTTGGTCCTTGTCAAACAATAGATAGACAACTAATAGCATAATAATAAACGTGTATGTATATATCTATAATGTAATGGGTCTCCGACATTGGATCATTGAAATGTTTGATGGGTTTTACTTTTCTACATAATGACTCGATGAAAACTACCATCTAATGGATGATTTAGTTGACAGTGATATTTTAAATACACTTCAGGAAGCAGCGCATTGAATAACTTTAATTATACAGCACATTATTATTGGACGCGTTGAAAGTTATTTGTGTATCATATGTCAATTGCCATATTAGTTCAATGAGAAAAAAAAAGCACATGATGAAAATGATGGCTTCTAGTGCATATGTATGTATTCATACCGAAAAGAAACATGTAACCCATGCACGTAGAATCATTGGGATAGTATTGTCAACAGCTTCCATGTCATTACTGAAACGATTCAATAGTTGGCCACACGATGTAGTGTCGAAAAATGACATTGGATTTTTCAGTATATTATTTAACATTCGTCGAAATAATGTTAGGGAGGCTCTGATTGATCCCATCGACAAAGTAATTATTATTGCAACACTAAAAATACCTAAAAGAACAAATTATGAAAATATCATAATAATTATTTCTAATGTGCTGACAATTATATATAATTCAAGAGAGATTCTTTTTTTTTATTTTTTTTTTCTCCTTAAGAAATTATTATCGTGTATATTACTTTATTCAACTATTTAATTTGATATTGAACTGTGACAAGGACGCCATCTTCTTTTCTCATCAGCATTCAACTATTATTGCGTATGTGCTTATAACAATAAAAGGATAAAAAAATAAGTAAATGTTTTTCACCATGCTAAAGGTGCAATATTGATATATGATTACTTTTAAAAAGAGATGAATGTAAGGTACATTCAATAAATATACAGCATGCAAAAAAAGTGCAGAGTCAAAATTTGTTCACGTTAATAATAATAATGATTAGGTAGATGTGTCTAAATTTTCTAATTTTCCTTTCTACAAATATCACATAATGCTACAGTAAATATATTTTCACGCGAAATTTCCACTGAAATTATTTCATTATCCATTTGGCAATAATATTCGCGACATTTCCCAAAAATATTTTACTATATAATCCAACGATATTAAATCAAATAGGGTACTGCACGGGATTCTCGCATATGTTCCTTTAACTTTCAATTACCTATATTTAATATTTAATAGTGAAAATGTAATTATTTGGCAAATGAAAAATCACCGTTTTTTTTTTAGATGCAGATATTGATAATTAACAACACTGAACATTTCTAATTTATGAGAAAGAGTATTATTTGTTATTGTATAATGTGTTAATGAGAATTGAATAGGTGAATGCTAAACGCCATACATAATTTGGTTGATATACAATTTTTGAAAAATAGGAAAGCATCTATTATTGTTCGTAAACTTCTATTACCTTACGACATTGATCAGGTTCTTGAAATATATTAGAAGACATGCAAGAGAGAGTTGAAAAAGAAAATTGAAATCAAATGTTGAATACTATGCCAATATCTATACTATATTTAGCTTCTGGCGTTTTTTCTTTCATGATGAAGAGGAAAGAATGTTAGGGTAATGAATTGAAGAATAGTTAGTACAATAAAGAGGCCAAATACTGGGCGCGCTTTCAAATACACAGCAAACCGCACTCTCTGCTTTATAACACTGTGTAACTCGCTAAGCATTTTTGTGATTCGTTGAGCTGATGAGGATATTCTATATCATTAGAGAAACTATTCCATTTTTCTCATTAAATTATACTTTATATAACGTCTCTGAAATAAAACGTCTTTTCTCATTCAATTTCTTATCTGTCACACAATGTAATCCAAGAAACTGTGATAATTATTATTGCCTAAGATCATATCCCATTGTACGATTGGGTAAATAAAAAAAAACATTTACAATTGTATTGTGTAAATAAAATGATGTGACAATAAATGGAATGACATACCTTGGCCTATACCTAGAGCACCATAAACTCCAACATACATGTCACGTTTTCCTGGATCCGCGGTATTATTAACGAGTGTTGTATTATCGTCAGACCATGAACTTATCCAAACATTTGATCCAATGCTGAATGATTGGAAAATGGCATTCATAAGAATCGTTGACATTGATAGGAACCAACCGATAGATTTCAGATAGTGGGCGTACACTTTCAATTTCACCTATGCACACGATTAAATGTATAATTAAATAACACTTGTATTGAAGTATTGCAAATACCAATTCATATGATAATATAAATATTCAACTCACACTTCCTGTTTCGGCTTTTTCCACTTCAATAATTTTTTCGCCAACTACCGTTGATATTGCATTAGCTTCAACGATGCTGGTACTGCGAATAAGATTACCAGATATTTGACTATCTATAGATTGCTGTCTATGCAATGAACCATTCAATGATCGCTGATCAACCGTAGAACCAGAATCACTGCGAGTTATTGATAATTTTTGATGAAGCTCCTCAGCGCCGATGGTGGACACTAGTTGTTGTTTGATCTCCGGTAATTCCGCTTCAGTTTCATTTTGAGGTAATACTGCAATGTTCCATCGATAATATGAACTTATTTAATGCATGAATTCATATTACAAATAATTAGAAATATCATGCCAAGATTAATAGCGATTCGATGAAAAGTAAAGAGGTGCAATTAGGACAAAAACCCAAATGAACTATGGAATGGATGATCCATTTTTATGGGGGAAATCATTCAAATTTTCAATTTGAAACACTTACTGTGTCCAACTTGCCCCCGTGAAATAAAAATAAATTCATACGTTAGTTTTCATCTCACATTATGATGATGATAATAACAATAAATATGTTAATTTGGATTATAAATTTATCGATTGTAAGATAAAAAATAAATACCTTCTTGCAAATGTTGAATCAAGAAATCACTGAAAGCTCCACGTTTCTCCATTAACTGTTTGTACGTTCCAATTTCCGATATCTCGCCATCCTTAAGTACAACAATATTGTCGACTTCGGGTAAGTACGTGATTCCGTGTGTAACAAGCACCCTTGTTTTTTTACTAAGTATACCATTGGGCCCAATAACATGATCGAATATGTGTTTGCCAACGTGTGAATCAACAGCGCTCAGAGGATCATCGAGAAAGTAAACATCCGCGTCATTGTAAACTGCACGAGCCAATGCAACACGTTGTTTTTGTCCGCCGGATAAGTTTATTCCTTTTTCACCAATCTCCGTTTGATCGCCAGCAGGAAATATTTTCATATCAAGTCCTAGTGCACAAGCATCAATTATCCGAGCGTAAAGCGCTTTATCCAAAGTCTTTCCAAATAAAATATTATCCTGCATCGTAGCATTTTGTATCCATGCCTGTTGTGCCACATAAGCAATTGATCCTTTTGTATTGACACGACCACTTAAACGATCCATTTCACCAAGAAATGCTGATACTAATGAACTCTTGCCCGAACCTACTGTTCCGACAATGGCAACCAATTGTCCATGTTGCACTTGGAGATTGATATTCTTCAACGTCGCCTTTTCCGACGACTCCGTGTCCCACAAGAAATTTCCATTTTCAATTATCAATGGATGCAATTCTGATTGGTCATGTTGTACATTATTTGGATCCAACTCTTCAGTATTCATAAATATATTAATTCGTTTAACAGATACAGATGTCTGTACAAGACTGGTTATCATCATTGGCAACATTGATAGAGGAAACCGTAGAATATTAAATAAACTGAGAGAAACAAATGCTATCTTACTGGTTAATACATGGGTATCGTCAACATATACATAAGTAGCGAATGACACTAATGATACTAAAAATGGTGCACAAGACCATATAAAACTCGTTCCGGCATTGAGATAAGCTGCGTCCCTAAGAACTTTTATTTCCTTATTTCGTATCTTTAATATTTGCTCTTCAAATGACGGTTCCCATGCGTATAATTTAAGTACTTTGATACCATTCAAAACTTCATTTATTAATTTGACTCTTTCATCTTTGTACTTCATTTGTCTGATTTGTAGTGTCTTTACACTGTTAGCTATCACTGCATTCACTGGAATAAGAATAATCATCACTAATAAACCAGCGAGTACTGAAACACCGAGTTCATTCCACAGAAAGTACAAAGCCAAAATCATTTGTAATGGCGCTGACCAAATCATATTTATGTATGTTGTCAACTCAATAAATCGTTGGGCATCTACCGACATTAAATTGACAATTTCGCCGACAGTCGACTCTTTTCTTGCTGCATTTGACATTCTCAATGCTTTACGGTAAATTGCTGCCACTAAAGCCGTACGTATCCGCATACCCACAATAAACATACGATGGAAATATTGTGCTATCACTAATGTTTGAAGCATGGCAGTCAATAAAAGTAAAATGGAATAAAAGAATCCCTTCCATATTGGCTCCGTTCCATCCGTAAATTCAATGAGCAGCCTGTTAATATGAAATATTATAAGTACGGTTAAACCATTATTGTACCTTTAACAATAATTACCTCAATATTTGTGGACTGATAAAGATCATAAGGTCTTGAGATAGTTTTAAAACAGATCCAAAAATAAAGGTTGGACCGAATGCCTTACATAGAGGACCCATAATTGATGCAACCTTTTTCTTTCGTGGATTGTTGAAGTCCACCTGCCCTGAAGATTTTCTAAATGATGCCTTTGCAGTCTGTGAACTGTAAACCATAATTTAACATTGATAGGACTGCGTTCTATTTAAATTATATAAGAATCAAAATAATTTAATGATCGCCTCACCTACAGTAATTACAACATAGCCTTGTTAGCAATTACCAACATATATTAATTAACAACAAACGACAATGTAAAATAAATAAAAACCACCTTCGCCGTAAAAATTTACGCCAAGTACACGCCCATCACGATGGATTTCACTCATATCCGTTCATCATTTTAGCATTTGAAATCCGAAATTTATCTCAAGTACATCTGAATGATTGACGTAAGATTATAGTCATTATCGAGAAATTATGAAAACCAATATCATGGTTGTGTGAATCATAGCGGCAGCAAATTGCACGGGCATGTACTTTGCGCAAGTTGCTACCGCGACTGTCAATAATGTTGGCACTTACATCTCACATTTGTTAACAGTTCTATTCCAATATTTATCAAATTTGGGAATAATCTCAGTCGCCGCATCCTCGGCATTCATTGACCATAGATCACTGTGCTCCAATGGTTTTTTGAAACCCTTCCATGCCAATGAGTCAAACCAAGCAAATAGAATTCTCGATATATATGATGCATTTTGTTCTGGACATGGTCTCTCAACTGATGGATATTCAGAGAATGTTGGCTCATCATCCGCTAGGAAATTCAGCAAAAACATTGCCAAAACCATCGGATAATATATGACACATGATATGAAAGAGTAAGACACCTCAGACTGAAAAGTTTTTGATAAATCAATTTAAATGATTTCATATTGATAACAATGGCAGTTATTTACGGTATTTACTTACTGAATTTTTTTCATCTACGATCAAACTTCTAAACTGTACAGCTCCACAGACGGCAAGAAAAAACCAAAATAAAAATAGCAGTCCGGAAGTCTGCATTCCAAATTTTCTATTATAATGCAATAACACAGCAGCACCAGTCTACAAAATAAACAATATCATTTATTTATTCATAACGTAATCATGATTACCTTTTACAACATTGATATCAGTATTAATGTTATTATTATACTTACAAATGTGATAATTTTCACAGACGGCGTGATATAACTGACACTATAGACTGTTGTACGTGAGCTATTATATATTGCCGTAACTAAGTCAATAATACTAAGTACAATGAGAAGTAATGTTATCAGGGTCTTCAAAAAAAATTTCCAAGTGTACGGTACATTTCTTCGTTTACTGTGTGCAAGATAATAAATTTCTAAGAATGAAAATGTAGCCAGAAATACACATGGTGCCCAAATAAGTACAGTATTTTGGAAGCACGGTGTTAAATCAGGATTCTCTGTGTTCCACGTTAAATCTTCATCCTGATTTGCAAATAAATTAAATATAATGCAATTTGCCGATTGGGATAAAAGTGAAAGTAGATACAAAAAAATTCTTACCCAAAATGGGGAGCCACAAATTGAATCCATAGTGTGATTCTCCATTTTCTATAAATATATATAGTCGATTATTTCATGAGCAGCTAGAATATTTTATATTGCACTCTCCATCAAACTCTCAATAAAAATATATAAATATATGTTATAAGCATATAATTTTTTGTTTACCTCACATTAAGAAAAATGACATCAACTTATTTTCACTTTTGTCCTTGTTCCGTGGTATAATGTTGAGTAATCATATTATACGCGAAGTGCACTGGTAAAATAGTTGATCGTTCTCTCAATGTTGACACTGACGCTTATAAATCATGCATCTTGAAGCCGTATCTCTGAAATAGTATTTCATTTTCATTGCATCATTTCTTGATTTATTTGATTGATAACTGCCAATGTTAAATTGAAACAATGAGCAACGCTAAATGTGTGCATATGTGGATATGTTGTGCATTGGGCAATTCAACATGTTGAGATGATAATTATTGGTTATACACAATTACTTATTGAACTTTAAGTCAATTGGCTACTTGGAATTTTCAACTTGAAAGTTTTGAAGATGATCATCGAAATGGATTGGGAACTGTAGTCCGGTTAAGGCTCTCATACGAGGTTTTTCTCAACAATTTGACAAAATTATCATTTAAATTGCACAGCTAGTTTTATGAGATGGTGTCTTTGAAACAACATCACGATTGGTTTTGGGATTATATTGTTGATCGATGTACACATATATGTATATAAAATAATGAATCATCAGGTTTTAATTGAGTATAACAAATTAAATTGTTGGATCCGTTATAAGCTTCGTAATATCTTTATCGAAGATAACTATATAGTTGGAGTCTTTTATTATTATTTTTACTACTATTATTACTATTATTATTGTAAATAATACAGGCATATCTATGTATTTTTGTATTGAATATTTTTGTCGACTCATCTTCACGTCTTTCATCACAAATGTGAATACAGAAAGCGAACAAAGAACCATCAAAACCAGTACATTATATTTTTATTTCTCCTTCTGTTATTCTATTTGTATAATAATATTTCCTGTGACAGAATAATAAAAAGAAAAACAGGATTTCAACTAAAATAAAATATTGCGAATATTTAAACATTCCCATTGTTTTGTTTGATTTATGAATAAACTTTTAAATAGAAACAAAAATAAAAAGGCGAACGAAATAGCGAGACACAAACACATATAGAATACTAGCGCATGGGTTATACCCTTATGGAACATTTCAACTCACCATTCTATTTGTTCGTAATTTTAGATTTGATTGTTTATAGCTATTGTTAACGATAATAAATCATAGAAAAGATTTCATGGGACACAGATGACAACATGTAAGGTAACACAAATGATTAACTGACACAATTTACCTGCTATATTAATGCACTGGTTATCACTGAAAAATACTGTGCACTCTACCGTGGCTGTCGGAAGAGTCCAGCACCCGTGACTATGTGATATGATCAGTGCTACACTTGTATATAGTTGAATTCCCGTATACCGTATATACCATATACCAATTACTAGAGTCGCTTCGGGTACGTTCGGATTATATCTCTTACTTCAGGTCCATTGTCCTCATCATGTGTTAATATATGATCTTTTAGCTGGGTGCGTGTGTGTTTACGTGCATTGGTATTCCATGATTTCAACCAGTGACTAACTCAACCGCCCATTAAGTTTTCATTATATAGATATCTCGCACACACGCAAAATCATCTAGAGAAAGTAATTATGGTAACATTTACATTAGCGCGTTCAAATACATACATATAAACATATATATATATATATATATATTGGTCGCACGAGCATCGTATTGTGAAATCACATACAAGACCTACCACTACAATACAAGTAGTGATTTGTTGAGATACGGTGAACACTCTATAGCTGTGTATTTCTCCTTCACGCGAACAAATAGGAATGAGCAGTTCCCCCAATGCCATAACCTATTTTCGATTTTTTAAATATCGCGCGCAATACAACGCGTGCCAATTGGTTAACGAATAAATGCTGTGAAATGGAGATGGCTTTTAATTATGCCACTGTTCTCAGAATTTTATTTCACTCCAGCTCCAAATCAGATTAACTATCGAGAGCTGAGACTGTTTATAAATGTGGGACACGCGCGTCAAGGCCTCGATATCATGATATGACAATTCATTAAATATCAAACCAATGAATTTTGTGAACAACGACTTAAAGTTTTACATTTTTTTCACAACAAATAAACAAGTCACTATTGTATTCATTGGCATGACAAATATAATAGACGACATACCACACAATGAATTGTTATTTGATTCCAATTCAATAGACAATACATAACTGATATGATTCTATTGAAATAAGTTGTTATTCTTGCCAAAGCATTTTTATATATGTAATTTGATCCTACTTGATATCCATATGATATATAGTTATGTTTTGAGCAATCGCCATCAAAAATGTAACGTTTTTATGTGAATCCCATCCATTCATATTGATTGCCCAATAGCTTTGGTAATAATTTTAATTGCAAATAAGACAAATAATATATTTTTTATTCAAAAATGATTTATCACTTAATGGATGAAGACATTGCAAAAAAGTTGTTGCGAAAGTATCACGATAAATTTTGCGACATTTTGGAGAACAATATATATATATATATTGTTGATAATAGATCTAATTGCTATTATTTCTATAGTCCGAGGCTAAGATGAATTGATATTTCTTTTAATATTGCAGCACTTTAATTATGGAAAAATAGCCGACACTTTTTCACGCGCTATATTTTATACGAGAATATTGCAAACCACTGATAACGTGATGATTATCGGGTAAATAATTTTCTCCTATCACTAATTCACAATCAATCGATTGCCATCAGCTCTTCGTCATAGTATATACATATAAAACTTTTGGTATACACAAAATAAATAAATAGTTTACATACTTGCACATTTCAGTCATTAAAATGCCGTTACCGTTGATGAATGGGCATGGGAATTTGTCTTGAATCTTAAACGATTCAATCTTTCGTCAAGGACTTGTATATTCTCTGGAAGCCAAACGTATAATATAATTGTGTAGGGCCACGGTCTTAATAGCTCAGTAGAGCTTGTTAGACTTGGAGTATAAAATTTTATCATACAATATGTCAGCAGTGCTGTATACATTATCGTTAGTATAGTTAACAGCTTTGAAATAACTTTGTGTGACGTTTAAATTTATTATTCTTATATTATAAAATATCGGAGACAATATATTGATATATTATCAGTAAACAAATAAAATCACATATCTTATTTCCACATCATATGAATTAAATTATTTAAAGCTTTGATACAATGCAATAGGATTAAATATATATAATTATGAAAATATTCTAATTCATCAGATCATTGATTTTATGTATATATATATATGTATGTATGTATTTATATTCAAATATAAAGTTTCATTCATTGTCATTGTTTTAAATGAGAGTGCCACCAAATAAGTGAGTGAGTAATTCAGGTTGTGAGAGATCTCTTTTATACTTTTGTATCATATCTTGAATTTTCAAGCGTCGTCGCACGTGCGGCGGATGATAACTGAAACAATAAATAATTTAATCATAATCTGCATTTCCCCCCTGATTCTGCGAAAACCGTTGTATGACTCAGTACCTATCATTATCAAGTCTTCTTCTACGACCCATATTGAGTGCAGTTTGACGAACTAATGTGCCCAATACTCTTCTAGACACCACCATACCGTCGATCAGTGGAGTTGCTAAATTCATTCTTGACGCCGGTCCCTGTAATCGCACTCGCAATAAACCATTAGCGAGTGCTTGAAGAAATATTACATGAACATCAGTGGATTGAGGAGTTCTAAATGATTCAAGACCCGTATTTGTAGATGAAAGTAGATCCACTATAACCAACAATCAATAAAAACCATGTTATTGTGATATTAAATCATGCAAATAATTGATTTTTTTCATTCACTAACCTATGGGAAAGTGCACGTAATCCTCTAAACTCTCTAACCATACAACCATAATGCGAGTATCAGTTTGCCACGGCATCGAATGCTTCGTTGAGCGTCTCGGTTTCATTGGTTCTTGATTACTCGAGACACTCGACGGCCCACTGCCCGTTAAACTTGGCGGTTGTTTTTCTAAATCAAGTGACATTGTTCGTCCCGAATATGAATATGATTGTGGTGTAATATTTCCAACGCGATGAACAGCAGCATTTTCACTAGTACTTCTTTCATACCACGTTTGTCCACTGCTTGTGTCGCTATTGTAACTCATTTCATCAAGCGCGTCCGGCATTTGCGCTGTGGCAACCGATGCGGTTGGCACAATAAATGCAATCTCAGAACTTACATCCGCCCAATATAAAATATTGGTATCCCCATTGTAAAGTGCACCACCATGATTCGAATTGGTGGACAGTCTTGAGGCCATTGTCGTCTGCTCTGTAACTTGCCACGACGTTGAGACATGTCCCGTCCATCCAGCGTGGAGTGGAACACTCACGGGCCACCCAAGTGATGCCAAAAATTCAAGAAAATGTGCGGAAACGCCACTCCGATGTTGAACGTTACCGAGAATTTCTGTATGACATTTTTGTCCCGATTTAACATAAAATATGTGAACTGTATCACAAGTTCGTGAGCTAATATGATCGAGATTCTCGAGATCACTGCAAAAACCAGGGATAATCGGATCCAATGCAGTTATCCCGCAAGTACTACTGCTACCGCCGTCCTCCTCATTGACTGTTTCAAAATTGAGAAAGCCAAAGTGACTCAAGAATAGTCTTGCTGTTTGAAATTCTTGGCAATTTTGCGGTGGAACACATTCATCATGATTATCATCCTGTCTCGATTGAAGATCATTGTCCAAACGTGATTCGTAATTAATCTGTTGGTCTAACAATTGTGACAGTAAATTATGTTCATCCTTAACTTCCTCATTGTCATTCATCACAGCCTCAAGACTGGGTATTGACTCGTCAACTTTGCAATGAGGAATTCGATCGACATTGTCGGGGAAAAATCTCGGTTTGTAATCAGTACGTGGTGCTGGTTCTGCTAACGGCAATGGTCTACCGGGATTTGAATTAATACTACGTACACCGGATTTATGCCTGGGCAAATGTCGCAGCTGCATTGTCCACGCGTGGCGGCCGAACGGGCCTCGAATTAAAACGGTAACTGTTGGCTGTGGATCTTTTTCATTACCCATCGGCTCCTCTAATAGTGCCAACATTGTGGCATTTTCCGCTACAAAATATCGAAATCTCTCAACGGCTGCTTGACGACCGATATGTTCATTATTGTTACTGTTACAGTGACGTAACAATGTCACTTCATCCAAGAGCGAAGAGAGAGATTCGGCCCCACATGCGCTGGGAAAATAACCAACTTGCTCGAGAATAATTGTTAGTAGGCCATCAGCTGCATCACGTACTCGCATTGATGCTGGTTTTAGTTCTTTCTCATGTTTCATTTTTATTGGCTCGCCTGGTTTGCCAATGCTCTTTGATCCCGATATTCCAAGTTCTACAACTTCAAATACGGTAGTAAGACAGTCCTTGTCGTGTAACAATTGAGGATGGGCAGTTAACCAAGTGGTTAGACATCCAAAAGCAGCGACGATTGAGGAGTGAAGGTCCTTGGAGTGAGCTGGCGGTGGTCGCCAGCATTGGTACGTTATGTAGTCACACAGCCATTTTACAGCTCTCTTACATTCTAACGCATCTAAAAATAATATTTCAATAATCGAGAATGATTCAATTAAAATTTGAAAGAGTATACAAACCTGTTAGACGTCTTGCTGCATCAATATATACACAGTGACATTAATTATATGCAATTTATTATATGTTTATGAAAAATACATATATCCATTTTAATAAATTTAATCACCTGTTTCTCGTATTCGTGTTCTTGCCAATCCGGACAACAATTCGAGTGCAGCTAACGATATATTCAGATCGGTTTTCCAGGAGGAAATTAATCGATGACAAACAAGATATGTTGCTCTCAAGAAAAGTGCGTGGGCAGAGTCTGCAACAATTAATTTCGTTTATTGTTTTATCTGTCATTGGATTTTATTACGAATTCATAATAAAATATTGTGGAAGGGGAGGACCAAAATGATATTGCATTCTCTACTTCGCAATGTTAAGAAATAAAAATGAGTGCAGTTTATATTATTTATTTACCAAATGCGGGACTTTCATCTTGAACAGTTCCACAATCGGACGTCTCACCAAGCGAACGTAGATCACTGGATATGCTTATTTGACTGGTTGAATCGCTGCTGACTATCAAAAGCAGCGTGTGATGATCGATGTTTCACAAGGGCCAATACATAACAAAACAAAATGATAAAAAAATTAAAAGCAAATGTACAGCTTGTGTTAACGAATAATTATGCGAATTTTAAGCAATGCTGCTTGCAACATTCAAGTGGAAAAGTAAGCAGCATATTGGTTTACCAGCTAGAAGATTTTGAATAATTTTTTGTTGTTGTATTTATAAAAATTATTCGAATAACGTACCCGATGATAATAAATTTGTTGATGTATCATTTGCCAAAGCGTCGAGCGCTGCTGATTGCTCCACTTCTTCCACTGTAGCAGAGTCCTGAACACTGAGCAGCAGCCCACCTATGAAAATAAATGCATCTTATTCAACTGTTATAAATTATCTTTTAACGTGATTGAGTTCACCTACCCAATAGCATGTGAGTATTCAAAGGATCCGATTCCACTTGGAGAGCATTAATTAACAAATTCATAAGCCTTGGTTTTAGTTGACCAAATGTCAATTGAATTTTCTCCGTGTTGCTCAAAACAGTTGACGGAATAGGCAGCTCACGAATCGGGAGACTCTGTGAATCATATATAATTGAAAGATGCAAGAAAAAAAAATAATAATAGTAATAATAATAATAATAATAATGGCATAATTTTGATTGATTGAATAATATACCTGAAAGTGCAGCGGAATAACGAGCATGGATATTAGCAGTTGTATTGACGCACGTCTAAGTTCGATTTTTGATACTGATGTGGATTTCAATTTTAAGTCTTTGTCGGGTAACACTACTTCTAATGCGGTTAAAACTGCAGGTGCTAATATCTCAACACCGTCCAAATCCAATCGAAATAAGTCGGCTGAATTTGATAAAATACTGGCGAGGGTATCGCCACACTCTCGTGGCTCGTTTACTTTTAATCCATGATAAATAGCCTGATAAAATCTTGCCAAATATGCAGGTAGAATATCTTCGCCGGTTTTCTTGGCGCAAAATATCCGACAAAGTGCACCAATGGCTTCGGCTCGCCCGGATTCATAACGATCAATGCTTAGTGATGTTGGTATTTCACTTATTGGTTCCTGCAGTGAACTTGGACCATCGACCAACACAGATGATGGACGTTTTGATGCACCTAAGGGTTCTGAAACATTTGTTTCATCTACAAACTATAATATATTGATGTTTTACATGAATAAATGATTTTGCTCCTGACACATACGTGGTAAATTTTGTGACCATCCATCAGTACCAATAAATGCCGCTTCGAATAACCACTCGCCGAATAAATGCAAAATGCTATTACATTTTGGCCGTCCAGGCGCTAAAGGTGGCCTAATATCTTGACTGAGAGATGCAACGGCTGAGAAAAATATAATGAATAATTTAAAAAAACATTATCGAATTGAATTCATGTTATTTTTCCGTCTTACAAGTGGTACTTGAAGTTGATGATGGACCAGAATTCGCTATCATTGATGGTGTATTAGAGAGTCTGCTACTAGTTAATCCAATGAGTGATGCTTTGGGTATTCCTACGAAGGAAAAGAGAAATCAATTATCATTCGAATAGTATCTTTGTAAAGTGAGTGTTTGAATTTAACGAAAGTAGTTTGTGCAAGTGATAGAACAGAGTGAAAGTGCTGGTGAAAGTACCCTTGGTGACAGCAGAAGGTGTAACACTGAAACTTTTGGCGAGTCTTCTTTGTGTTGGGGGCGTTGGAGCCGGTTGCGGTTGATCCTTATTGCTGATTCTATCCGACCCAACGCCCGCCATTGATGAAACGCCTGTGCCCGGTGCGCCACCACTTGCACAACACTCTTCCCAACAGCAGGCCTGTGAGACCCCTAAAACAATTTGGGCATTTCCATGCAACCCTTCACCTTGAGATATTCACTGACAAAAGATGTGTGCAGTTGATTTATAGTTATGAAATCGTGTGAGCCTCCCAATAAATTTGTGCGAATTTGATTATCATACGGAATAATAAAAACTCACCGAGAAATGCATCCACTTGACCAGCAATACCTTTAATTGCTTTTAAAAATATTTGTGGCAATGTTTGTAAACATGGATGTTGACAAGGATCAACGACATTGGGGCTTGCAATTGCATATTGAAGAAATGCTTGAGTTTGTGACACTACAGCTGGTCTACATAGATCAACAGGATCTCCAACAGTGCGTAACAATCGATACCACGCTTGTGCCACAGCCTCATCTGACATTGTCAATGGTACAACTTGGCCATCTTCCTCACTTATTTTTAATTCCGGAAACATTGGCCCATACATTATATTGAGTAATTTTGCTGTTAATGCTAAACAAACACGATTCCATTGTTCAATAAGAGCAAGTCGATGACGCCAGCGTAAACACGACTCGCGGAGCGTTCGCCACAGTGGAGGAGATGGAAAATTTCGTTCACAAGCTACAAGCCATACCTAATGAAAAAGTAAACGGCATGATTGATATAATGTTATACATGACATGAAATATCTACGGATATACCTACTTCAAGTAATACACCCAAGACTCGTTCACAAAGTTGCTCTCCTGCATCTTCACGCACAGCAGGCGGAGCTAATAATGCATCGTTGATACCAATTAAAAATAATAAAAGACTTTCCCACGTTTCGCCATCGAGAGTGGCTGGTCCTCTGGCAACTTGTTGGAGTGTACGTAAGACTCGATGGCAGAGTACCGCCTGCCTATTAATTGTGTCAGCACCTAAAAAAAATGTCAATTATCATTCATTTGTATCGTATTAAATATTGTACAATTGAATTTCAATATCAATAACAGAAGCAAATGGAGCAACACATTAAAAAAAAAATACAAAAGCAACAAGCTCGAAAACAATGAATAGATGTTAGTAAATCCAATTACCTAAATCCTGATATAAAAAAGGCCAGACTATTGAAGAGAAGAGAATAAGAATGGTGTTAAAAAGAGAATTATCAAAATATAATACTGTGCGTCACACAATGTCTATAAAATTAACTTCTTCGAACTCGTTTCATTGAATTTACCTTCGCCCTTTCTTGGTACAAATAAATTGTGAAAATGACATATCATTTTTCTAGCATAAAAATTTGGATCCTCTGCTATTGGTTTTGGTACAGAAATTTTTGGTGATGCATATAATGCAGATAGCCACTCGCAATAAACATTGACACAATCTCGTACAGTATCATGTTCAGCTAATGGCAATGATAATCCATAACATATCACTTCCATACACCATTGAACCTCTTTATCGGTATTTAGTGGACTCGGCTCTGCAGCCTGTGCAATACCAAGATTTGATGCTAATTGTCGAACAATTGATAGAGCTACTTCACGTCCAGCAGATGGAGAAAATTTTTCCAACACACTTCGACTCTCTTCTGAGCCCCGTTGTATAATAGCACTTAATGATGCCCATTCTGAATACATTCCTCCCCCAGTATCCTGCAATAATCGCTCAAAATCTATTTATTTTTCGTTCAAATGAACTCGATAAATACATATCGTAGAATGAATCATCAACACTGACGGAGGTTATACTTTGCACTTTCCCACATTATATTTCGAAATTAAAAAAAATATTTATTCGAATTATTACCTTGAGATTAACTCTGTTGAATACGCCTAAATTCATAGATAATCATGAGCTACTAAAACATCTACTAAAAACGATAATAAATTGACGTCCTGTCAATTGCCCAGCTGTCAAAAAAAGCGAAGCGATAAAAAAAAGCGGTCAGCTGTACACGACACTGTAGGATTTTTGTTATCGACTGTAGCTCACTGCTATCATCTGCTTGGCTTAATAATACATTTTTCCCCACTCATGCACATACTTAGTGACCATCGGGTAATCATTATAATTTATATCAGTATAAATATTATAAATTTTCTTCTATTTCAAAAAATCTAAGTCAAATTATGTATTACAGTTGATTGACAAATTGGGAATAAATGTGAAACATAGTCTATATAAGAGTGTAAATAATGTAAACGAGAGCATATGAAGAATCAGCAATAAATTTTTATTGCCATGGCGTGTTGCATTCAGCACTAAAAATGACAAAAATGAATAAAACCATTTTCACGAAGCCATAATAACATAACTTTTATCAATGCCCGAATTTAATATGCTCCTTGCGAATAAGTATTACGCAATCTGGCAGTTATCGGTAATTCGCAGCACTGCTGGGCAATTTTTTAATAGTAATGTGTAATTAATAATATTAACCGAAGAAACATTTTACAATGATTGATGATGGTTAAGACACAAAAGCGAATTAATTTTATGCGTCCTTGTATAGGCGTTTTTCTTCCTTCCTTTCTTTTTCATCCTTCCATTGAATTTGTTTCAGTGAATAGCGACCAGACCAGATTCCAAAAGTTTCTGCAATTTCTCTGCAATTGCCGGATTCTTTAGATGGCTGCAATAAAAAAAAAAGAATTAATGATTAAGGCACAATTACAAAGCGAAAAAAATTGTAACTGCAATAAACACATTGTAAAACATACTCTTGTAATGCTTTTGGATCATTTTGCATTTGTTCCAAGATCAATCTCATTGCCGGATCACGTAAAATATTCTGAACTTCAGGATCAGCCATTGCCCGCTTTCGCACTTCCTCTGGATTTGAATCCCGAAATACAGAACAACTACGATATCCCTCGGACGCTTCTGCATTATACGGGTCAAGGGAAAGAGCAGTTTGATAAGCTTTCAGTGCTTTCCTATGTTGTTGCATACCCTGAAGAATTTTCCCCTTTCTTACCCAACCCTTAACAAACTTTGGATCTAACTCAACGCATTTCTCGCAATCTTTTAAACCTAAATCAAAAGCCCCAAGTTTTGTATAACATGCCGCTCGATTACTGTAATATTTCGCTTCATCAGGATTACGTAGAATTGCTTCAGAATAATGTTTCATTGCTGTTGCATAATCTCCATCTTTGAATTTCTCATTTCCCAATTCTTTCTCCACCTCTGCCTTTACTGGATCAATATATGCTTTTTTCTCTTCGGCTTTAATTTTTTGTTCGATTCTCGATAAAAGCGTTTTTATCTCTGGAGTTCTGTGCTCCGACATTGATTTCTCATAAAAGACTTTAGCTTGTTTCCAGTTGTCCAATTTTTCATAAGAGTGACCAATTCTTGTGAAAGCTTTAGCAATAAGTTTAAAATCTGCGCGATTTCCACGGCCAATTTCAATCGCCTTTTCACATTGTTCAATACATAATTCATATTTTTTCTCTTCAAAATACACCGCGGCGATATTTAATAAAAATGTTATTTCCGTTGGATTTAATTCAACAGCTTTGTTATAATGGGTGAGAGCTAATTCAAAATCTTTCTTCTTGTAAGCGTCATTGCCTTTTTGTTTTTCTGCCAATGCTTCTCTCTGCTCCGGTGGAATGTTTACGTCCTCCTTCGGTTGTGGATTTGCTTTTGGTTTTGGTGGTTCTTGTTTCGGTGGATCAATATCCATCGGGGACGCTTCACCATCGTCCGACATATCCAGTCCCAACAGAACACTCCATGTTATTAAAATTCTTGGATCTTGAAGTCCTTTTGTTTTCAATATTTGTGGATTGTTTTGAAGTTCACGGAGAAGTTTGATATATTCCGGGTCATCTAGATAGTCTTTAGTTCGTGGATCATTTCTCAATTTAACTAAAAGATCCGGAACATTGAATGGATTGACAATTTGCGAGAATTTTTGTGATTGAACTTCTGCCATACTTTCTTTAATTTGGGCATTATCGGGATCGAAGCTTAATCCCATCTCATAAGCTTTTATCGATTCATTAAATTTACCCAGGTAAGCCAACGCACTTCCTTTCCTGGAATAGCCTTTCGCCCAATCACTCTTTATCGATATGGTTTTTTCAGCATCTTCTAATGCTTGTTCATATTTGCCTGCTTTAGCATATGCAGCTGATCTGTTGCTATAGAGCACATGGTTACTACTATCCAATCCTATGGCTTCACTGTAAAAATTTACTGCTTCGTCATATTTGCCTTGTTGTAATGCAGCATTTCCTTTGTCTTTCAATACTGCCACCTGAAATACAAAAATTCCCGATTCTTCATTAAATATCAACATTAAAATATTTTCTTTAATATAAAAACAGATGTTTATCGTATTAAAATTTGTATTGAATTGTGAAACGACAATTAATGACGAACAAAATAGCGTGGTCTCTCAATTGACCACGGATGAATTTAGGGTTGGAATATGTAGATGTCAAATAACAAAATTTCCAATCACACCAATATAATATAATAAATATGTATTCATTTACCTGATCCATCGTATCAAAATTATTGTTGAGATTTGCAGAAATATCGTATTTCACTGCTTTTGTCGCGCTTGTGCGTAATATACAGCGTGAAACTATACAGCAATTTACTCTTATGGATGATGAGATACCGGGGTGCACACAAATGATACAGAATGCTCTCGAAGCACGCCACCAACGCCACCTATAATTATTCAAAACTAATGTATATATGAATGATTTTTGAATTCTAGCACTTTCTAATAAGTCTATGTGGAATGTTCTCGATGACACATTCGCCAATTCTTATTGAATAATATTCTTCGAGTAGTGCGCGTCTTGTTATATTTAATGGATATCCACTCGCATATGTGGTGTATCTATAATTAAAATTCATTACAAGACTGTATCGAACAAATATATAAAATATATATGGTAATTATATATTTTACCATCAGAGCAAACTTTATATCATTTGAGTGTGTATGTGTGTGTTGAATGATTACCCGCCACATTTGAACTGCTCGAAACTTTAAATACAAATAAAATATTATTACTGATTTTACAGTGAAACGGTGGATTTCTATACTTGACACTGCCATCATCATGTTGTTTCCCAATATATTAATAATTCAGAATATGATTAAAATAGCGAAGAACCTGCTCTACGTGTCCACACAAAAATCATTTTTCTTACACAAATAACAATACTGTATAATATATACAGCTCATGAATTATTTATTGTGTCCCACTTGATTATTATGTCCGAATGCTTTGTTTTTGTCGTTGATTCCATCGCGGGTTTCACTTGAACGGCATTTCCAACCGAAATATTGGGCATTTTTATATTATTTGAACAAGTATCATATCAGTGAGAAATATGTCTACCTATACATTTATGACATTTACAATTTTCGTAGAATACACTGAAGAGTTTAACCTGAAAATTGCATGATATGATGTAGCGAGACCACGTCATAATAGATTGTCGCTAACTCATTCAAGTAATAATTAAAATCGATGGCTCATATTAAATTCTCTGTGGCTTAAGATGGAAATGAGTGTTGTCTACGGTATTTATACTGAAGCGTGACTCGCCGGTACGGCTGATGACGCTAGACGGCCAGGAAAGAGAGAGAGAAATTTGTCTGACGGTGCCAAATATAATTCCAAATCCACATGTCTTGTATACCAAACTCCCGCAATAAAAAAAAAAAAAAATCGCAGAAACTTCTTAGAATTCCACAATCATTGCACGGCGCCTCAACTGAAAATACTTCAACGGCTCTTGCTCCACATTTCTTTCATTTTATTTCTTAGAAAAATAAAACAACATCAATTTATTTATATTTTGTTTGTATGTACGCGTTTATTTATTGCTAAAATATAATATAATTGATATTATATTAATAATACGGATAATCGATTTTAATCTACATCTTTTCTATATAATGGGAATGGCTATGTACATGGGGAAATTGATATAATAATAAAGAATGGATGGATATTTTGCATAACAGATTTCGCAGTTTGTCTCAATCGTTGATAAATCCGAACTCCACAAATTGATATTATCACTGTCTGATATTCATCTATGTTCATCAATTGTTGTTTGTTTTCTTTTTACCATTTTCACAATCACAATGTTAATTTAATTACATCGGTTTGAAACATTACTTTTTGTCACATAAAAGTGTGATATTCCATATATAAAGTTGTTAAAAAATACAATGTGATGGAAATTCAATGGCGTTTCAATCGCATCGATAAACATTGTGATAAAGTTAGCATTCATCTAATTTGTTTCGTTATTTTATTGTTATTATTATTATTTTATTTTTCGGTTTAATTTTTAATTTAAAAAATGAATGCAAAGTCGACTGGTCTATGCACGAACTCCTATTTGCGGCCTGAGTGATGACAATTCAGGCATGTAAGCTCCATCATCATCATTTGAATCGTCACTAACTTCTGAATCAGATTCAGGTAATGGTTCAGGTGTTGCACCAAGTCTGACAAGCTCACGTGCTAATTGACTGTCTAAGCAAAGAGCAATTTGATATGCGGTAATGCCAGCATATGTGACTGCATCGAGGCATGGTCTGCATTCTTGTAATAGAAACTGCACGACTCCACGACATCGTAGTTCAACTGCCAAATGAAGCGCTGTTTTTCCAGACAAACCCTCCCTCGCTTCCAGATCAGCACCTAACCGTAAAAGATGTCGGACAAGATCAACTTGATTGCAGGCAGCAGCTATATGTAGACACATTTCACCTGAAACAATGAAAAAAGAACATAAATAAAAAATTGTTGATAAAAAGTTTTATAAATATATGATAAAATGAAACATAAATAATTTTATTGGAATTTTTGGTGGTAAAGAGAAAAATAAAATGATTGGGGGAAAAAGGCAAACTGTCTGGTGGCGTCTCGGTTGCTGAGTTATTTTTGCTCTCATTCATACTCTTGCCTCGACGAAAACGCACACACATCCCACTCTTTTACAATCCATGGCTCGAGTTCAACAATTTTATTTTCGTTTTGTTTCTCGCACAAAAGTGTCTCTCAATATTTCGTTTGTGTGTCAGTAGTTTTTTTTTTTTCAATTCAGATATGATGCCAAGAAAATATGAATATTATTTTTTGTCTATTTGCACTTGATTAATTGTAATTGTATATATGTTGCATAGAATGTGAGTATGCTTTGGATGATGTATACATAGAACTAGGAAGAACACGGTGAATCATTGTCGGAGGATTGGCCGGTGTCACGCGGTCCAAACTGGGAATGCAATCATCAAAGTAGCCGCTAAAATTAAACTGCTTCAATATACTAAATCTATCGGTTGCGCTCGTTCATTTTTTCACTGTTTTAAAAAATATCCATTGGCAATAAATTTATTTTTGTACCACTATACCATGCAGTGGAGTATAGCAATAAAAAAAGTGTCTACACCCAATGTGACAATGTATAAACGGTAGTAAATTTTTGAAAAGTGAACACAATAAAACCAGTATACGAGATACAAATACATATATACATATATATGAACGCAATACATGTGTTTAAAAATAATAAACCACTCGATCCACCGATGTCTACGCTTTGGTTGGGGTTTTCCCAAGTCAAGAATGCTCGGATGTACGCGGGCGTGAATAACCCTACAGGTATTTTAAAATGTCAAAAACATCTGGTCTCAGTCGCATCGTCTCATGATGTAATTTCCCACATATAACATAGATACACGTGCAAATGCGGCGGGGAATGTAAACGATGAACTATACGACAAGATGTCTCGATCTATAATAAGTATCGTGTCGTCCATTGTCATGATTCACATCACATTCAATTGAAAAACAATCATGCGATTATTATATAAGAATAGTATCGTTCAACGAAATTCTTTATAAATTAATTTGTCTGAATGAAAATTGAAAGAATAAAAAATAGAAATTGTCTGTACATTCGAATTTCTATACGGACAATTTGTGAGTGTGTTGATATGTTACGAATACAGTTCCATTGCTCATCCACGTCACGGGGAAACCCCACAAACACCAACCCAATCTTTCCAGCAAAAATTCCGCTTGATATCGCGCGACACGTAGTTTCCGAAACATATTATAACACCTTTCTTTCTTTCTCCAATACCTTTTGTGACGTTGGAAAAAAAAACCTATAGTATCATGAAAGCGTTATATATATATATATATAGAGAAAGATTACATATTATATATAATGGATTAGTGGGAAAGGCCCTATAACATTCTTATCATCGATAACATTACTCATTGTTCATTGCTCTGATTAAATATCGAAAGCGAAATAGGAAGACAAAAATGAAAAATGAGTGAAATTGATAACCGCAACGAGTGCAATAAGGAAATAATCATCAATATATAAAGTCCTTGGCATTCGGTGTTTTAATTTGGACATAAAAAACCGGTTCGTCATAGAATATATATATATATATATAGGTAGGTATGTATATATGTAGAGAGAAAGATAATAAATCATTTGGTGAAATCGAGGCCGGCCATTCGCATTGGCAGTGCTAATTTTATGTCTCACATATGACCGCAATATTCATTGACAATTGTTTCTTGAAACTTTTTTTTTTTGCATTTATACGACAATACACGATAATATTTACTGTAATGAACAAATGCAGGCAATAAATTACTTTGTAAATGGTATTGTCAATTGTGAATGATATGTATAATGGAGATGACGGCAGTGGGAATTCCATACCTCGAAGGTTGTCATAATGATAATCCTTACAAAGTTTAATGTATCGACATTGTTATATCTATTAGGCGTATTTTGAAATATGATTAATATCATTATTTGATGACATATTGGATTAGGAAAAAAAAAGCAATTATGATTTACAATGAAAAATTGGATACTTTCCGCGATATATTGAGATCCATATGTCAATTGAATTAGTCATCATTACTGTTATTGTAATCGATGTAGGTGACATGAATGAAATAAGAATATTGTGACGAGAAAGAAAAATAAAAAAAACAACGGAAACCAACAAGACACGTGAGAAAGTAGTACGTAGTATATACGAATATATACACATGTATACGAGAGAATATGTTGCGTGATTTCGTCACACATTGAGCATCACAGAGTACGGGATTCCCCAACATATATAACTGCTATTTTTTTTCTTTTCACTTCGTATATCAATTAGTTCAACTGTACATTTAAATAAATGTAAAGAGAATACAGGAAAAAGAGCAAAAGGCAGTCTAAATATGATGAATCAAAATATCACAATAGAATTTATTGATGAGTAATGGAAAATCCCTAATAAATTGCAATTCAATCTGGTATTTCCCATTGTATTAATATTTTCAATTGATTGAATAGAGATAGCCGCTTGCTAAGCAAATCGTACTGTGTATTTATGGCCAATGCCTATAAACAAAGTAAAAGGAGATATATACCTCGATAATTTCGCTGCTCCAAGTCTTGCGGCAAAGCAGGGATTCTTTTGTGGGGTCCCAGGTAATTCCTTTCAATTGTTGCGAGAGGATCGGTAAGTGCTCTAGCAGTATTGAGATCGCCCGCAGCGCACGCCAAATGCAATGCTGTATTTCCTTTACTGTCACGTAATGATGGATTTGCACCGCCAACTATTAATCTTCTAGTTATTCTTGTTTGTTTGGTCAACGTTGCGAGGTGCAATGGTGCCTGGCCATCATCATTTACAATATCAAGTAGATTTGGATGTGGTGCCATTCTAATTAAACTCAATGCCGCCGCTTCAAAAAAGCCCTGAATTATCGCAATGTGCAGCTGGCTATTGGAAGAAAAAACAAAATATCTTTAGAATATCTCCATAATATTGAAACTATGTTTCACAAACATTTACAGAATATCATTTCACTCAATTAACTTACGTATCACCATCTTCATCTTGCATGTAGTATAATTCCCATGGTTCAACATCGTGCTGCTGTTCATCAAATTGATTTGCCATTTCATCTGTGCCATCTACATTTTTGGCAATTGGCTCAAGCATTGGCTCAAATTGTATTGTTTCTTTGATGTGTTGTTGTTTTCCAAGTGGATTCAGCGTAACATGATTTAAACTTATTTGACTGAGGCTTTCACTCAGGCCCAAATCTAAACCGCTGTCAGCCCTCATTTCTTCCAAAACGTTTTCACACTTGGATAATGATGATCCGTCAACGACGTGTTTATCAACTGCTATTAAGTCCGGTGAGCTATCGAGTTCGCAGGTGAACTCGTTTGTACTCATTACAATATTTCCAGATGATAAGAAACCGGAGTCGACAATGCCGGAGTCCTGATGCTCAGTCCCCTTTTTCTCACTGTCTGCAACATGATTATTTGCCGATTCGTTCATTTTGGATTGATTCCACATGGTTATTCGAGAATGAATTACGCTTCCAGAAAATTATCACAAATCACGTTTATCACTAGCTCTCTGTTTTATGTTTTTTTTTTTTTATTTGTGCTATAAGGCCATTTACGTCGTTAACTTGAGTTCGTTACAGTGGTACGTTTGTTTCCGTATTATAATTATGTTAAGGACTGAATCCTAGCGACTTATATTAATTATATTCATACTACATTACAAGAATGATACGTAGAGGGGCGTGTGTGTGTGTATGTGTGTGTGTGATAAATGAAACAATTAACACTTGATTTTTTCACTCCGATATTACAATCTCTTTAGTTTGTTTAAATAGAGAATAATTGGTAATTAAATATGTTTAAACGGTGATTAATGTCAGTGACGCATACGTATTATTCGATTTAATATTTTTATATATGCGTATTGCCTACAGACGACACAATTATTTACGTCACTATTGAGAGCGGAAAAAAAAGATCGAACCAACTCGGTGGTGCTTCGAAACGGACTGGGAATTATGAACGTTACGTTTGGTCTTTACTCAATTTGTTCCGTTCGCTATCTTCATATTCAAGATGGCGACAAAATAATTCGTGCGGTGGCGCCATCAACGATCAAAGTCTGAAGTTTAGTGGAGAGTTCGGGAAAACCCGGTATGCTTGGCCTCCAAATTTGGATTGGCAGATTAGACACGATGTGTACATAATATTTTGTAGGTGTATCGGTGAATGTTTGCCACATCGTAATGATAACAGTGTCACGTTGATTATCATAAATGATAAGTAAAAAATTTTTCAGTCATGATTGGCGTGAAAATTTATTAAATGTACCGATATGATAATATATAAAATAATAACATGAGAAGAACACGTGTGGAGTTTTACAAGAGACTACCTAAATCGCTGGGAATTGTTTCATATTCACAATTAAACCTTTATTTCATTTTATTACCTATGGGTTTACTTATGAAATGGATTTCCCAAAGGTTTGTGAATGTACACAAGGGGTTTCGAATCGAGTAACGTATTTACTTATTCATTCAATGTCACGATCCAATAGTCGACTGTACAAATGTTGATTAGCAACATATTATTCCCATGTGAGCCCGCTTCAAATGGGGGGATTATTACTTTTCAAAGTACGCAATAAAGAGAATATATTCTATCCGATGAACAAATAGGGAAATTCCAATCGGGGATATTCTGATTACACGATTTTTTTTTTCTCATATGTCACACACATTATCACGTCAATGCATACTTTACAATACTATCTCATATTTTAAAAAGTCGTTATAATCTTCAATGAGTTGGTGGAAAATGAGAATTTTTTTTTCCCGTATTTCTCTTTAATGTTATTTATGATTGTATGCATATTTTTTTCTTATATGTCACTGTGCAAGCAAATGTATAAAAATTATTATCTGGGGAAATCCTGAACCGGGAGATAACTTTCATAAATACATCATGAACGTAACGACACTAATTTGAAAAAAAAAAAAAAAAAAAAACTTTCTACTTGGTGAAATTGAACCTTATCATTTATCAGTGAATTAACTCCAACACCAAATATTTATTCAGTACCATGCAGAGAGTTATGTCTTTTATTTTTTCCTCCACCTGAACAATTTGCAATTCGGTCATTGTTGATATCACTTTATAAAACTTACCAGTATTTTTGAAAGTATAACGAAAATTCACCGAAAAAACTTTAAAAACCAATCGATAAATAATTTTCTATTGCTGTCCAACACAACCGAGAATTAGCGCACTATGAACTGATTTTTAAATTGGAGAAATGAGAGAAGTGATCATTTCCAATGGAGATACAACTTTGTACTGGTTGTATCCTTGTGGGAGCAACAAGATATATTATATATGGCAGGCTCGCTCCATACTGGTGGCGATATATTCTTGGGTCCAACCCTCAACTGTATGTACCTTTTAGGCCTCGCCCCCTTATTCAATTCGATGAATGGTCAGCCACCAGTATTTGGGAAATACCGGCTAGTAAGGCTCTAATGCACACATGCGGGACATTTGGTCTCTCGACCATCACATATCATTAATGGGATCCCTTAACCTTCATCCGTACATTCAAATGCACAAACTTTGCCTTTTTTCTCTGCTATATACCTGAATTTTTTTGTATACTATACATGCGAAAATTGCGTGCTCCGACGTCTATCCGTCATTGGGGAAAAACGCGAATCCCAAACACATTAGTTTTTACGTCTTTATAATTAATACTCCCTTTTTCTTTATATTATCTTTAAATAAAAGATTTTCTTATTTATTCCAACAATAATTGTATCATTTTATCCTTGTTATTAATAAACACAGCGGAAAATCTTGTTTTTTTTTTGTGTTAGCAAGTAAGAATAAATCATTATATGCACAAATATACAGACATGTATACAAGAGGAATAAAAAGTGATAGACGAAAGTATGGAGTCTATAGATTAGACATCATTAGTAAGTTGCGTTGTATGATTGGCACTCTCGTCGTATGCGTGGGGATGATGCCTAGCAACCGTTGAGAATGCATGAAAGCTCTGACTACGCCGTGGATCCAATATATTACGTGATGTGTCATCAACATCATTTAAGCTCGTTGTTAGATGTGATTCTTGCTGAAGATTAATTTTGTTACGTGTGCAAAATGCCACGGTCGCTTTATCCGCTCGTACTGGCATACTCTTTAGCATGTAACAACGACGATGAGGGCTGTGACGGCTATGAGAGCTGTCATAGCCACTGCTCGATGTTGCACTTCGTTCAAGAGCCATTGATCGCCCGAGGGGTCTTGCGACCGCGGCAATTGCAAATGCTCGTGGTCGCCTCAGATCCCATCCATCGCGTTGCTTTATACTTGAACCAACGCACATTGCACCAACTCCCGCTTTGTTCTGCAATCATTTAAAGTAAACTGACGAAAAATATCGATTTTTACTTGGCATTTTATTTATTCATTACAATAATTAATCAATTATCGATTAATGTTAAATGGACATGTATTTTCGTCTCTACCCTCGTGATGATTCGACGGATAAATTCGCTTTCTCATCGAATAATATATGATTGGAATTTTTTTTTTTCCACCCATACAATTTGAAAATAAATGAAGTTACGCTCATATCATATGGAGACGAAATAAAGGGAAGATGTTTACACGTAATAGTCGTATTTTTCCTTCTATCTTTCAATAAAAATGTTCGAGGAATTTCAATATCTGCAGGAATTTTTCGTCATTGGGACTCTTGTCGATGAATCGTGCTCTAATGTCCATGATAGTTATAATATATTTTATTTGTACTACTCATTTTGTACCATTTTGCAACGAGAGATATGCTTTACATACATATAATTTTTTTTATTATTTCGTTTTTAACGTAAAAAACATATGGCACTCACATTGCGATTAGAATTACTTCGATTGTAGTCGTGTCTATCTCCACAAATAAGTGCCGCAACACTTCGTCGAAAGTTTCGGGTCATGAAGCAATAAACGACGGGATTAAGTGCGCTATTAGCATGACCGAGGAAGAGGCAATATGAACGCACTGCAGGAATCACGCTACCCTCATCTGCAAATTGAATATACACGTGCCAGTCAATGGTACATCGACAACTATATATCATAAACATATATATACATATGTTAATGCATGTATAAAACACTGTTGCGCTCACATATAATGCCGAGATCAATGAGTAATTGTAGAACATTGTATGGCAACCAGCACATAGCAAAAAGCACTGCCAGCGTCAGTAAAATCCAGGCAATTCGCTTTCTCTCCCGCACCAAACGAAACCCCTGAAGAAAATTCAACATGACATGAAAAATTTTCATATGGTATTTTCATTGGAATATAGAATAAATATCTGAGTCAATGTCAATATATGATATGTATTCTATGGTTAAATTGTAAACAGACATCAAAGAGCCGAGGTGAGCTCTTTATTTCCTTCATATTCTGCTCCACCCTTAAATTTTATTCGATGAATCAGAGCTGCTGCTTGCTCTCACGTACTTTGTTTCTTTCATTCTCAAGATTTTTTTTTCTTTTTCAATGTATATTATGCACCTATATATATATATATATATATATATATATATATAT
>CAJUYH010000950.1:33911-55015 GCA_910591685.1 Galerucella tenella | reverse complement strand
TATATAATTCGGAGCACGTACCTATATAATGAGTGGAAGAGAGAACAGAGAGGTATGAAGCGATAAGTAGACGGCGCGAAAGAGGTACATGCCTACAGAGAGAAAAACGCGGGCAACCACTGCAAGGAAAAAAAAAAAGAAGAAATTGACTAGACTGAAAGTCACTCAGAAGCGACAAGACGACCAAAGCAGCGAAAGAGAAAGAAGAAAATGAAGACGAAGAAGAAGAAGAAGAAGAAGAAGAAGGTGATGGCGGCTAGAGAAACCCGTTCGCAATGACCGTAAAAGCGTATAAGGCGGACGAGGAGCGACTCAGAATCCTATATATATATATATATATATAAGTTTCTACGGAGCCATGAACGGGCGTTAAAGTGAGATACGAAGAAGAAAATGAGGAAGAAGTAGTAGAGAGACTTGAAACAACTCGGGCATATATACCAATATGTGTGTATGTATATATAAATGTAGGTACTATATACTCTTATTCTGCTCGTGGCGCAGAGTGCGCGACAGTATACACAAGTATAAATGCAAGAGTGAGAAACAATGTATAAGAAGCTGCGTATATTGAAGAGAGAAAAGACGAAGAGTGACGATGGCTTGGTGTGGGCGCGTGTCTGGCAGCTGCCGCTTACAGGTGGTGTGCTTGCTTGGGAACCAAGCTCCACGGCGCGTTCCCACGGAAGGTCCGTCCCCCATCGCCGGGCCCCAGTGGTTTCTCCCACTTTGCCAACATCATTGCTCCCACCATAACACCACTAACCCGCTGGATATATAAACACGCTCGCACCACCGGCAAATTCACATTTTAACATTGACGCTTGTACGGTGCGCCTCAAAGTGTTTGTTATCACAATTATACACACACTAGAGAAACACACGAACGATATTGAAACGTATAAATACACAATTGTTATTCCAAAAAAAATATATATATATAATTATATATACTTTTGTTATTAATTATATTATATTACACGTGGACGGTATAGACACGCGCAATCGCACGTCATTTTATCGTAACACTAAAATCGATCACGATATAAACAGTGAAATTATCTTGTGTTTAAAATATTGAACGGCAATTATTTCGTTGCATAATTTATTTGGAACAAATTGGTGAACGGTATGTGATATTATTTATCATCGTCATCATAATCATTTTTTCGAGAGATTAAGTGAAGACGAGACAAACAGTTCAACTGCTATCACTAATTGAGGATTTACTTCAACGAAGAATTTTTCAATTATAAATAAATATAATTGACAGTATGCAGATGCACGAGCAAATAATGATTGTCGATGGACAGGAGCAGCCAATTTCCAGAACTTATCAATACAGAAAGGTAAGAATTGTTTATTATTTTTAATATTCTCGAATAAAAATAGAAACAAAGAATTATAAAATTAAATTAAAACTCCACCAATCAATAGAATGAAAGATAAATTTTATCCTTCTATTCAATTTCACTTTTTCCACATTTTTACATACAAATTCTCATATTTGATTTTCAAATAACACCAAAATAAACAATCATTCGTTAGTTATAACTCATTTTTTTTGTTTATTGCAGGTTATGAAACCAATGCTTGAACGCAAACGTAGAGCGCGTATTAATCGTTGCTTGGACGAGCTAAAAGACTTGATGGTAACAGCATTGGCTGGCGACGGCGAGAACGTGGCAAAACTCGAGAAAGCAGACATACTTGAATTGACCGTACGTCATTTACACAAACTCCAACGTCAACAGCGTCTTTCAGCGAATCCAGTGATTGACGCCGATCGTTTTCGCGCTGGATACACACATTGTGCTAATGAAGTGAGCCGCTGTCTTGCCGCAACGCCAGGCGTTGACGTTGCATTAGGAACAAAATTAATGACACACCTTGGACACAAACTCAATTCAATGGACAAAACCGGACCATTAACAATTCATGTTGCAGCACCACAACCGTCACCATCGGGCAGTGAATCATCGAGTTCTGATGAATACTCAATGCCACTGACACCAGCATCAAGTCAACCATCACCATCCGCAGCTCGCACCGAAATTGAAACAACAATTGCCTCACCGACCCACCAGGGACTGTTGCAAGTGGCTAAACCAACTGAATCTGTATGGCGGCCGTGGTAATGAACTCAAAAGAGACGAGGAAAAAAAATAAATGAAGGTAATGTGGACCGGGCGCGATCAATGAACCCGACGACCACTTGTATGAGGAACCTTGCCAAATTTCTTTATCTATCAATGAGGAGACAGCACAATGTGATGAACACATTCAAGAAAGAATACAATGGCCATTTCTAAGAATGACTTCAATTCAATTCCATTTGTCATTTTTCAATGGCAATTACTAAGAAAACAGATGAAAGATGATGAAATGAAAGAGGCAAAGGGAGAGAGAGTACGACATGGACTGTGATTTGACGAGCATTCAGATAATAAATTAGGATGTGAAACGTGAATATATATAGATGATGACGACGTGAAGGAGTTGGATGAATTAATTAATCAAAATTCTCAATATTGATAATAATATTAAATGATATTGTGAACAAATATGCAAGACTACAGCTACAACATGAATACAATAGTTTAAAATGTTTTATACACATACATATATATATATATATATATATATATGAATTTGTATATTAAACTGTAAGACACCTCGAGTTGCTCAAATTGTTCATCGCCAATATGAAGAAAATGCCAAGGAGATAATTGGTTTTATATATATATATATACTATCATCATAACAGAATTTTAGGAGAGGTTAAGACACTCCCGATCTCGATATAACACGAGGCCACTTCAATGTGTCCAATGCCAAGTGGCTGAAGCTTTAATTAATTTACTCTGTGTGCCAGAGTTTAAAGTGTCTTTTTTTTTTTCTTCCTATTGTCTATTTCATACTTTTATTCGTGAGGTTTTTCTTTATCATAATTGACAGTTTCGACGCAACAAATCAATTGTAAACTTAGATAATACGTAATTGAATGTGTGCAATGTTAATTTTTCACTCAATTTTTTTTTTTCAATGCGTCGAAATTTGTTATTATAAATATATTGTTCACCTCATCTCGGTCTCTACTGCGAAACTTTAAATGTTTTCTATATATATATATATATAAATATGTATATTTTTTTTATTACTATTCGACAGAATGTCAGAAGATCATTAGATCCTTTAAATTGTAATCGTCATTTTTGAAAGAAAAATAATTCAGTAATAAAAAAAAAAAAAAAAAAAAAAAAAAAAAAATGACCGAGTAGAGGATCTTGTGATATACAGAAACATGTACCTGTGATATTTACGATTAAAAAAAGCAGATATGGTAGTGAAAGATAATTATTAGATCTTTAACAAACAATAATGATAATACTAATAATAATAAAACAATTTAAATATTACAACTCTGAGAAATTATTATTTGCAATTGGAAATCCTACTCCTTCCTTATTTATTCCTGCAATATATTCAAATTTTATTTCGCATTATTGCATTAAACACTTTTCAATGTTTATCAAACACCATCATCGTCACGAAAACATATAAAAAGAAAATAAATGGATAAAAAATGAAAAATATATATATATATATATATATTTATTGGGCTATTACTTGATCAATAGCAATAAATTGGCGTGAATGAGATGATATTTGTCAATTATCTACAATAGTTTATACGGAATTAATAGTTAACGCCACTGAAATGAGCTCTGTATCAATTCAACTAATTTGAAAAACATATTATTTGGCGCCAAAAACAAAAACGAACTGGACATGAGTAAACATTGCACTGTTTTCATCATTTTCATTTGTCGTGAAAGAATAAATGGCTCAAATAACATTTTATTTCATTGCTAATAGTCATAACCAGCTCAACGAAAATGATTGCGTTATCATATGTATTTAAATAGTGTCAAATTGGCATTGAACTAAAAATTGTTGTCGAAGCAACAGTGTGCCACACGTGCATATAACAAAAAGAAAGAAAAATAGAATGGAGTCTGGGGTTATAATCGCACTTTTCCTCGACTATAAACGTTCGTGTAATGTTTCTAACCTCAGTTTTATCACATTCGGATGATTATAAGTATCGAGAACAGATATAAATGAATAAATCATGCTTGAAATATAAAATTACTCACTTTTTCGATGGATAAATTCGGCGCACAGCTGTACACGTGCTGTCAGGACAGGTGCACCACCACGCTACGCGGCCATTTTGCGACTCTTTATATACAATCGTCCCAAGATCGTTCGCGCGCTTTTCCATCGGTAACATGATGTATTTGTGTTTGATGATATGGGAGAGTTACCAACTAACAATAACAACAGAGGAGAATACTGTACTCGTGATATTGAAGTAAACACAAATTTAATAACAATATATACTCAATAAAATGAATAATTTCATTAGAATATTTACATACCTCATCATTGTTTGTACGCTACACAAATCTCCATTTTCAATACGAATAATTCAACACCTGTCACATTACTACTACATATATTGCCATACTTCCGACTGTATCACGATAGGAAATAAATTTAAATATGAAATTGCTCGCAGATTTAATACGAAGACCGTACAAATAAATTATGTATTATTTTTTCCATTCAATTTGTTTATTTTATCGATGATTTTTCACAGTGTGTATGAAATTCAATATCAATACTTGTAAATATGGAATTTGAACTTTGTAGAGTTGTGCTATTGTTACGTTCCGTTGATACTTCCGAGAATAGTTTTAATTCCGAAAATCGACACGAAAAACGTCTGGGGCGCCATAGTAATATATATCTATATGAATATACATATATATATATGTATGCATGTGTATAGTAAATACAAAAATTAATCCGCTAGTGGCGCTCAAGTAAAGAAGATTCCGTTCATTATACATGAAGAATACACATACAACAGAGAAATTTCTGAACGCCATATTGCGGTGCGTGAAGAGCGAGAAAAAACATTGTGTTCACGTGGAAATACGTAATAATTCAACAAACTCCAGTTATATATTGTGCGGTGCACTATAAAAATCATCATTTTGCGATTATATCGTGATAAAACAGCATTAAAACGCCAACTAACTGGTATGTACATCAATCGGCATCTTTTTTTATGTTAAAATTTATCACAAGCCGCCCTCGTGTTTCATCTCACGACCCACCACAAACTACGCGAAGCGGCTTTCTTTTTTTACAATTATTACAACACAATAAATCGTATTTTATATTATCTTATAATGCTATTATTATTTCAATGGTCAATATTTAATGGTGCATCAAGTGATTATTCATTCGTTATAATGCATAAATGTCTCGATGAATTAATTGTCCAAGTGAATTTATCCGGCGCGCAGATTACACAAAAGATACCCATAAGATTGTCTGTGAGTTGGACAATATGGAGGCAGTCGAGCTAACAAATCGCAATACATTCAATTCAAATTCACAATATAATTTCACTGTGTTGTAATGCACACTTATTGTTAATTTATATATCATTTTTTTTCTCAATATATCGTCTAATTGTACAAACATACTTTCACATTTTGATGTTTATACAATGATTCATACGCAAATGAGTAGTAATATTGCGAATTATGAACATCTGGAAATTGATATACAGTGCTCAGGCCGTGGTGCATTCCGATGATTGGCTGGTTTGTGTGCGTTACATTGCCACGAAGTCGTTGCCTTCTTGTATGAACTTACGCATGCAATATGCAACGACACATTTGTCAATTCAAATTATACATACACACTTATTCAATAATTATATTTCAATTGTATTTATTTATTTATTGATTTTACTTTTTCATTCCCTTGGTCATTTGTCATTTTCGATTTTTTTCCTCGTTGAAGAGTTGAAAATATTTTTTTTCTGTGTAAATAACATGAAAAATTATTCACAATATAAACAATGAACGTAGTAGATACTATGAGTTACGTATGTTATTTGGCCTCGACACATTACACACAATAAACAAATAGGAAAAAAAAAAAAAATAATATGTAGAAATTATGTTTTTGTTATTTCTTGGAGTGTACGAATTGTATGAGAAATATTACATTTTTATATTTTTTTGTTGCATATTTAAAATGTAAAAACTTGATTATGACAATGATGATAAACAATGTGTCGAAATATCAATGAGAATTTTCGTAAGGCTGATAATTTTAAATGGGTCACAAATAAATTTTTTAGCTCATGAAAACCATGACCTCCCTCCACTATCTTATTATCAATAGCTCTAAACTGATTTTGATTACGCGAGGATAAGTCTATGAAATATACATTATTGATTGTACAAATGTTGGATTTTCGAATGATAGATAAATTTAGGAAATTTAATTTATGTATTGGCGATATATATAGACACACATTTGCCGCCTCGTAATTTCCTATTTTACATTCAACACATAAATTTTTATATTACAAAATACATTCCGCATTTACGAAAGCAACTATGTGTATATGACAAGGTCTTCATCAAACTGTAAATGTGAATATTTGAATGGTGGGGTCTTTAGATATACTGTAGGAACTAAACACAAATGGCCTTAAACTACAATCCCAACTCGAGTGAAAGAAAAACAAATTTATCGCATACATTACTACTTGAAAAAAAAAATAACTAATAATAATAAACTTTTTTTTTTCGCCAAATGGCTCTTTCAATACAAATATTTTCAAAGTGATCACCTTGAATAGTATTCAATATTATTCTCTTATATCCGCAATTTCAAATGTAACGATATGAAAAACAAATTCTAACAATGGTTATGAAAACACCGACAATTTGGTTATTTCTTCAGTGAAATTGGCTACGGTATATTGAGTGATACTAATACATTTAAAATTAAATATCGAGAAGAGTTTATCTCTATTTCTTTCAACGAATTTTCCGATGTGTTATATTTTTTGTTTTGGTTGTCTTACATTCAATACCTGTGTTCCAATTCTCATTTTTTGTGTCCATCTTGCTTTCTCCTATGAATTTTTCTTCAATATTTCCTGTCCTATACCTTTCTCTTACTTCCCAGCCCCTTCTCACTTCATTGCTCAGTGGTCGAACATTCCAAGCGCACATTGAACTACCACCCGTACCTCACGTCACTTTGTATCACTATATAACAATCTTTGGTACACTAGATTATCCACATTTTAAATATTACCCACAACAACTGACTTGTTTACCTTACATTCATTTCGTTACATTGGAATTCATATACATATGTATATTATTTGCATTGAATTAAATAATTCTCGCGAAAAATTCGTAAATAATAATCAATATTGCAATAGTGAAAGGATATAAAAAGTTGGACTGATACATGTTAATACTTGAAATAAATATTTGTCAAATAATTTGAATTGAATATATATCAATTTTTCATCGCATTCAAATTTGAATCAATTCACATTATTATTCCTTTTTTCAATATTGTTAGACGAAATAATATTAATTTTGACTCACGAATAATTTATTCGTCGGTATAATCTATGATTGTAGTCTACGTTGATAATACACTCGACATATCAAAGTAAACTATAAGTATCGGATCAAGTGGCAAAATTATTATTTCAATATTGAAACGAAAGATTGCTCAAGTCACTTTCAATTCAATCTTATCTCTACCTGTGAATAATTTCTTTCAGTTAAATTTCTCAGCATAAACGGAATTTTTATTTTTATCTTCGAGAGCGTTCCATGTCCTGACGCTTTAACCGTCATTGGAGCATTTAAAACTCCAGACATATACATATATAAAGACACCAGTTCTCGGTCCGCGTCTGCGTACTCTACAATATTACAACTTCTAGACCAATTTCATAACTGCTTTCCTCGTGGCAGTCGTCCGTACAGTTTCATTTTGATTGTGGTGAACAACGTCTGGTCTATGTCTGAACTTAACAACTCTTAAATTTCCGTTAAATAATTGTATTTCTGTTTATTGTTACTCAATCACTTTTGATTCATTACCGAAATCCATTTTAATTCTTTTATATTTATTTATTTACGTTCATATTATTTGTATATTTATTCGCTTTCTTACAGTAATATTGTACAGTAGTTCTGTGTTGAATTGCTATATACATTTTAATTTTTATTACATCGTTAATTTCGAACATTTTCCAATATGGCTATCAGTTGGGTGAGTTGAGTTACGAAACTTTTTTCCATTTGAGACATTAAAAACTTTTTTTATTAATAATTTTCATTAGAAACAATTCTTTCTTTTTATTGTATCCAATAAATCTTTCGACACACATTTACACTTGATTAATTAAAAATTGGCTTATCAATTGTCGAGATATATAAATCATTCGACCGTTCGCAAATCAATTCTAATTATGTATAGTACAAGTTTATATTTTTTATATAAATGGAATATATAAATGTTGTGGATGCATTCGCAGTTGTAATATTGTACGAATTTAAACAAATTTAATTTATTGGAAATACATTGTATCAAATTGTATTTGTAGTAGTATGAAATATATACCAATGCAATCAATCGCTTGATAGCTATAAGCAATAAGTTTCGACAGTTTCATATGGCTTTGAGCAATATAACGTTTAAACACAACTTCCGTTCGTGTATACGCGCAATTGTCGAGTAAACTAAAGTGTCCATACGAAAAACCGGTCAGTCACGCACTTGGGGCAAGTATACCGTGAAAGTTCAACGAGATTTTTGCTCCTGAATGTTGGCATTCTCCCAGTAACTCGACTACATCAGTGCATGAAAAGCAGTTCACGAACGCGCACGTGGCACAACATGCATAAAATCACATTGTTCATTCAAATAAAAACATTATTTTTGATTTTTATAAATAGTTTTTTATCTTTCTAGTAAATTATATAAATAGTTCTTAATTGTCGTCTTTATTACCAGTTTTCCGGATTTCCTACAGGTTTTATAATTACAGTAGTATGAATGTTCATTTTATGACTCGTTCAATTGTAAAACTTGACGATAACAAAATTCTTTCACAACTGATATACGAATGGTCTCCAGAATAGTTGAAAAAATCATATATGCATGAGCTTAAGGATGATTTCCATATATTTGCTCGACACATTGAAAATTTCCATTGTATCCCAAGGACAAAATTATTTCTCTTCTTTTTTTCACATAAATTTTATTCACAAAAATAATTTTTCCAATTTTATAACATTAAAATGTATTTTTGTATATAAATCAATAAATTCAATGGATACACCATTATTACATTGTTCAAAACAAACAAAAATGAATTGTCAAATGTCGTTTTTGTTTCAGTTTGCAAAACTTTTGGTTAAAAACAGCAGCTACGGTGGACTTAAATCATGTCGGCCAGAAATATTCAACTAGCCAAGTGGACGTTTCCAGCATTTGCTCTGATTATTGGGCTTTTTTGGTACAAACGCAGACGTGTAGACCGAGTTGACCCAGGTGGACAACCAAAAAACATCGACAAAACAAAAAAAAACATTGAGACCAGTCGTGAAATTGATGGTCAACGTGGTGGAGGCGGCTCTCCCAATACCAACATAAATCTTTATGATTCTGGAATTCACATTGACGAATCTTTTACAGCAATGAATATTGTAACTCATTCATCTGCACCTGAAAGTGGTATATGCAGTCCGAGAAAAGTTAGCAAAAGTTTGGATATACCGATAAAAAAATCTGTTTCACAACCAATCTCAATGAAATCAGGTAAAACATCATCAGGTGGCGATGACAATGCCTGGTACAAAGATATTGACGAGGATATACCAAATACGAAGGGTGTTGTATTGGGCAGCAATCCGAAGTCTTCAAATTTTGATTTAATGACAACACGAAGCAAAGCACCTCCGGCACTTTTGCAAAATATCAATGTCGAAGAACATGTTGAAGAAGAAAAACTAACTGTTGTCAATAATGATAATAACGACGATAATAAAGAAACACGATTGCGCTCAGTGAGTATTGAAACTATCAGTGAAAAACCTTCAACCCGTAATGTGTCCGTTGATGATAGTAAAACTCAAGGCCAAGCTATTACCGATAGAGATTCTGCTAATCACAGTCCAGTGTCTGGTGTATTGGATGGAAGTGTTAATGATGAAATCAGAAGCGAAGGTAGCACCGACAGTGGCAAAGGTAAAGATAAAATCAAATAATTTAAAATAAATCAATCGATGTTTATTTATATACAACTGTTGCATCTGTATTTTTCAGGCGGAAGTATCAATGGTAAAGTGCCGAAAGCCAATAAAATTACATATGAATTTGAAATGCCACAAATCTTGGTGGCAAAATTTATTGGTAAATGTGGCGCTAATATTCAACATATCAATTCAAAAGCATCGGTGACAATAATAGTTAATCGTCATCCAACCGCAAATCATTTAAAATTATGTACAATTGAAGGATCAATGGATGGAATTAATTTAGCATTGGGTTTGATAAGACAAAAGTTTTCAGCAAAAAAATATCCGGCATTAACCCTTGAACAAGTTAATATTACAACAAATCCAGACGAAATATCATGGATAACTGATTTAATGCAATTACATTTAATTGAGGGTGTGAATAATGATGTATTAGTTTGTCATATATTACAACCGGATCGTATATTTATACAAATTCCCACACATCCCACGTATCCGGCATTGAGGTTACTTGACTATAATATGACACATTTTTATAATACTAAAGAATCACCAGCAGTGCCAGATCAACTAACCAGTGAGTATTAAATGGCATATAAATAATGTAGCTTAATATGGTAATGAATTCAATAATTTAGCACTGCATTTTCAATTTAAAATTAATTCATTTTGTTATTTAATTGTTTTGTTTTTCGTTATAGAGGGAATGCTAGTTGTTGCAAAGTGTTACGACAAATGGGTGAGAGCATATGTTGAAGAGGCGGATCCAAATGGATTAGAGAATGTAGTACGTTTAGTTGATCACGGTGGATTTTGGACATTTAGTAATGGGGATATGCGAAAAATTCGTTCGGATTATTTTACATTGCCTTTCCAAGCAATAGAAGTGTCACTAGCAAATATTAAACCATTAGGCGGTGAGTTGATACATTGTTTCAAACAAAAATATATTGCAATTGAATTTTTCAATATTCATTTTAATTTACTTATATCTCTTTTTTGTTCTTCTTATTTTTGGTTTCAATTTGGATAATTGTAGGTGAATGGCAGCCAGAGGCGTATGAGGTTTTAGGACAAATTTGTTCCGGAAGTGTTGGACAAGCGCAAATTGAGGGATATATTGATTCGTCAGTTTATGTCAGTTTGTATGTTAATGTACCGAAGCATGGGGTAAGTTGATTCGCCCACACTAATCAATATGATATTTTATATAGTAGATATCATATGATTCTCTTTTATCAATAATCTTCTTGGAAAGAGAGAATAAAAAATAACAATATAATTTCACATGCATGAACACATTCAAGTTCACTGTTTAATATTATAATATTGTAATTAGAATTGATTATTGATCGCTATTTGATTACCCACCGATTCTCGTTGGTAATTTTGTGTTGAATTATAAAAGTTGGTGATGAAAATTGTGATAACAAACTTTGATACTGTTTTGCTATTCGATACTGTTCAATTTTTCTCATGATTTTTTTTTCTTTTATTTCTTTTAGGTTATTTCCGTTGCACATGAGTTGATAGCACGTGGCTTTGCTGAACCCGTGGCATTTGAAGATATGGTACCGCAACAACAATTTATACAAGATGCATAACAGAGTAAAGTGTGATTTGTGTTAGGCTCTCCATACCTGCGTAAGTAGGATATATAGATTAATTATGATTGAATGTGTGATTGAATGAAGCAAAGAAGGTAATTTCAGTATGTGTCCGCGTGTGTATGTATGTATGTATGTATGTATGCGCGAGTGCATGCGTTTGTGAAGGCCATTTCGTTCGGTGCTGCAACTATTGGTAATTTTCTCACAGCTCGTAATTGATTTTAAACTGCCATCACAGTTTTTTTTTTCTTCAAAACACAATCATCAGAAATTTAATAGTAACTTACGAAGTTTATTCTCTTCATCATTCAATTAAAATCCTGTCCATTATCGGCAATCACCGATTGATAACACATATTTTTGTTTTGTTTTTCCATAATTATACTTTTTATTCAAGAATATTATTATTATTATTATATATATATATTCTTGGTATGGAAGTTGAATTTTGAAAAAGTGGAACAAAAAATTATTTTGAACCAACGTGTGTGTATATATACATTAAAATTATCGTGTCTAATGGCATTTTAATTTATCAGTATATGTCAAAGTATTTTAATAATTGCGATGAAAGAAAAAATGAAGTAAAATGAAAACTGAAAAAGCTGAACGAAATCACTCAAAAACTGCTATAATGTCGTTATCACAGAACGATAGTGACTTTACATTGCGACTGATTTTCATTTATACCGCCTCTTCCGATTTAAGAAAAAAAAAACGAAAAATATATATTAATGATATATAGCATAAGTGAGAGAAAGTCAGTTTGTATCGGTAATCCTTGCAATGAAAACATTTATCATATAGAAATAATTTTTTTGTTCTTGTTTCTTCGAACAATTTAAGTTAAACTGTATCTTTAGCCTTTCATACACCATCAGAAATAAACAAAAGATTCATTATAATAAATCCTTTACTGGAGTATCGATTATCAATAGTCGAAAGTGAAAAAGAAAAGTCAAAAGTTGCTTGTCAATCGAGCAACAACACTTTGTGTGCTTCGTATAATAATTTTCTTTCTTTCTTTTTTTTTTTTTTTTTTTTTTTTCATACATGAAACTACATTTCAAGCTCATTCTGGTCGTCATATCTCTGTGCCCTGTAAATATTGTAACATTATATATTCAGCTGTAGAATATTTATACTTAAAAACACTACAATGATAAGAAGTAAAACAAAAAAAAAGTTACGTGAAAATGCTAACTGGTGTTGAATGTTGATAATATGACAAGATAGGTAGTAGAGTATTTATTCCTCTGGTATTTTTTGCTTTTTTCATGACGATACAATGCAGTATCGAATGGTTTAAAATTAACTTTATCTTTTATTCTACGCAAAATATTACATATTTTTTTTTCTTCATATTTTTTTTTCTTGTATGGTTTCACTGCGCAAAAGATTATGTAAGTGGGTACAGTGTTGAAGGGTTGAACTTAAATGAGACAATTTTGTTTATTGTGTCGATGAAATTTTATATAATGGAAATTATGTTTCGCTAATTAATTTAAAAGAATGTCATGGATTATCTAAAAATTTATAAGTATCGGAGTGAAAAATATTCTGTAGTAATTCGATAAGTAAAAATAAATAAAAATAAAGTAGAAGTTTATGATTGTTACAACTCAAATAATATTTTTTTTGTTCTTTTGCTTTTTTTTTCCACGTAATTTTACTCATACGTAGTTTTTGATATATTGTATTGCTTTTTCAAATTTGGAATAATAACTGTTAAAGTTTTCTATATAAATACATAAATATTTACTGATAAATATTAAGTCATAATAAAGAGACGTTTCTTCATGAGAACACTTAGATAAGAAACTGAACATTATACATGAACCATTTTGTAAACTTATCAAACAAAACTTCAATTAATTTTATATATACGTTATATTATGAATAGCCAAGTAATATAGTCTTTGTCGAGAGAGAAATGCATTTCTTGTAAAATAAGGACTGTATCACGACCCCATAAGAGACTGATATGCGCGAGAAAATAATAATGAAAAACAAATAACATTCAGCATCAATACTGGTGAAAGTAAACAAATAAATATCGAGAGACAGCATAAAAACTATTGATGCAATAAAATAAAATGTGCTAAAATTCACACAGAAATTGTGCTCAGCTTAATAATAACTTCCAAAACTATTATAAAATGTGTTAAATAATTGAAACTTGATAGCTATTGATTTCCAAACTGAAAAAAAAAACAAAATATTTTTTAGGAATATTCGTAAGATAACCACCAATAAGCGATCGTAATTTTACTTCATAAGAGAATCCACGCGTCATTATCAACAAGATGTTAGTGAGCATATATATATATATATATTTTTTTCATTATTGTAATGTTCTGTTATCGTAGGATAATCAAGAGGAAAAAATAAAACGTGATTTTTTTTGCATTATTTAAGAAAAAAAAATGTATGAAACATTTAAAGGAAGTAACTATATAATTTTGGCTTCATATGGATATAATTAACATTAATTGAACTGCTTCGCATTATTATAATTCGTACTTGTACATATATATAATGTCATGTGTCAACAGAATACGATCCAGTTGTTGAGTTCATATATACTTATTTTTCACTGATCATTGTCGAAAATGAACAATTTTTGACGCGAGAAACAATATGAAACGAAAATTGTGGAGCGAAAACAAAATGTAAACTGGTTTGTATATATATTTCAATGTAATATGTTTGGAGTTTTCATTAAATTTGCACCATTTTAATTGGTCGAGTTTATTTATTTAACAATATAAATTTATTGATAACCATAAAGTTCCTGATCTGTTGGATAAAATGATCTTAACAATCTGCATTGCTCATTGTCAATCCACAATGATTTTTGTTTCACTGTCATTTCCTTTTCAATTTTTTCTCGTGATTTCTTCAGCATTTCGATGGACCTTTCAGCATTTTTAGTTTGACTCAGCAGGGCACTTACACCCTCAGAAATACTTTTAACTTCGTCAATTAATCTGAAAGCAATGAATGATTATAATTCCAATGGAAATATACAAATAATATTTTTTTTTTTCAATTATCAATTATATTTTCACCCAAATTGTGAAATATCGCGACAATTTTCTACATTCTCACGTCCCAATCGCATATTCAATCGTGTCTGTGCACACTTCATCGGTGCGTCCAGTTTTCTCACAGACCCATTTATATTTTCAAACATTTTTTCAGTATCAGCCAACGATTTTACACACTACAAAAACCATAATATTATCCAATAATTTATTTCATAATATCACCTGCAGTCACAATATACCGTTCACCTTATCCAGAGAACCCTCAAGTTCTTTGCAAGTTTCATAAGTCTCATTAATTTTTTTCATCAAAGCCAGTTCTATGTAATTCGTTTGTGCTCCTAAATCCTTGGCGGATTTATATATCATATCCTTTACATTCTGTCGCAAAATTTGAGATCTCGCTAATGCTGCTTGAATAAAAATTATTGTTTCCATAGCGAAATATTCATGACTTGCTGGCGTAGATTGTCTGAAATACCATTTTTTTTTTTTTTTTTCCATTATAAATATACATTTGTGTGAATAAATGTAGCTAATTATTGAATCAATTTTATTTCATTTATCTGAATACCCGTCTGGTAAATGAGCACATCCTGGCTTCCATTGAATTGTCTCTGATGAACTTTTTAATGCAAGACAAGCTGTGTCAATATCATACGCATTTTTTTTATCAGACCAATCGTGCTCCAATCTCTGTTTAGCATCTTTTAACTCTTTCACTTGCTTTTTCACCTCATCTATGTAACGTGTATTTAAATTTATTACTTCAGCACACAACGTCGCTTCCTTTAATTTCAAAAATTAAATGAATTATTCTATCAATTCAAACGTCAATTGGTACTGGAACATTTTTCACCTTTATAAGTTCATCAGTTAAATCATCATGAACAAGATCGCATGGCAATCTCATTCCCCTCACTCTTTGTGAATCACGATTAATATTTATAATCAAATTAACTGCCTTATTGCAACGCATCAATTGTTGACTTAATCGTTGGATTTTTTCGATTTCATCAGTTATTTCTGTATTATTTTTCTCCAATAAAACTTTCCAATGAAATATAATTTGTGCACGTTTTTGAATGCGAATATTATTTTCAGCTTGATTTATATAAACTGGTCGATAAACTTGTCCATCAATCATTCGGCCTTTGAACATAACATTTCTGTCAAAAAATTGAATAGAAAATGAATAATACTTTTAAATTAAATGATATTGGAGTAAATGTGAAAAAATCTATTGACTTTGCGTCTCTAACTGCTTCCTTTGCATCGCTCGATAGTGCCTCATTGTGCAATCCCCATTTGTCAGGTTTATATCGTGTAATGGTATTTTTATCCACTGCTGGTCGCGGTCCTGCTTGTTGCGTTACTCCAGTCGAATGTCCAAGTGGTAATGAGCTATTGTCAGCTGGTGCTAATGGAGTTACCAATGGACAGCATTCTCTTATCTCGTCATCCGATGTTTTCAATATTTCAGAGCAACTATTCTAAATATTAAAAACATAATTATTTCTTCAATTTCTATTTTTACAATTCTTGAATTCACCAATCTATGAGAGATGGAGAAACAGTAACAAAAAAATGAATACATTAACTTTTTGTGGACACGTGATCTTATGAGAGGTGAATTGTCTTGCAGGACAAAGCGACATTGGATTTTCCTCACGATTCAATATCACTGTTGATTTATTTGCCATTTCCAATTTATCATTTATCGGAATTGAATTACGATATTTTTGCATTTCATTAGAGTTTACAGTTTTAGTAAATGTTGGCGCCGACATTTTGGATGGATTATGAGTATTGCGACAACGAAATGGTAGACAGTGAGGTAACGAAAAATTTTTCTAGAAGCATCAATCAGATGAATGCAGCGCGTTTGTGATATTTTATTATTCATTATATATAATGTTATAAAATATATATATACATCGTTATAATAATAATATTGATGCTTCTAGAAAAAATGTGATAAACATTGAAAGATATAAAACTCACCGTGGACACAAATGGTAAATAAAAGGACAATACAATATATAAAAGCACAAAGTAATACAGTATAAGCGGACAAAGTATAAAAGGTAAAATAATCTGGAAAAGGATTTTAAATCCATTGGTAGTAGTCGGGCCGTAATGTCGGATTTTATACGTGGCCAGACAATGCCTCGGCTGTTGGATAAAATGAACGTAAAAATTGTCCACGATCTCGATCTACATAGAGACTTTTTTTCTTAACTATTATTTCACGTTCCAAATCACTGCGGGATTTAACCAAACCAGCCTGTGTCTCCTCAGCACGTTTCAGCTGGCCCGACATTGTCGACAAATTTTCATTCAGAACTTTTACCTCTTCAATTAATCTGAAATAATTAATAAAATAAATTGAACAGCACAGACATCCTAATTCAATAATGAATTAATTTATATGTATATATATTTTTTTTTTACCCAAATTGTGATTCGTCACGGCAACTCTCAACATTTTTACGGTCAAGACGATAGCTCAATCGTGTTTGTGCAACTTTTATCGCATCAATTAGCCCTTTAGAAGAACCACGAAGCTCTTCAATCAATTGCTCAGTATCCGACAGTTCATGCAAACACTATTATTATATAAAACATATTTTTTTTTTATTATTATTAATTTTTATTATGATTTATAATGCTTAGTCTATTTTTTTTTACTTTTGTTAATTCTTTTTCCAATTCTTGACAAACTTGATCAGTCACATTCACTTTTTCCATCAATGCCATGTCCACTTTAATTGACTGATTGCGAAGATCTTTTACAACCTTGAGATAGATATCATTCAAATTATTACGAAGAGATACGGAGTTTTGACGTGCTTCCTCATTAGCTTGCAAAGCCTCCTTGGTAAAATTTTCGTAAGCTGTAGGATTCGATTGTCTATGAAAATACAAATTAGTGAATAGATAAATAAATCAAAGCAATTGAAAAATATTGATCGATGTAATTATGATAATTTTTTTTTTACTCTGCGGGAACTCGGGTAGCTCCAGGTTGCATCAGGATCAATGGTGAGTCATTAGTCAAACCCACACACGCTGAATCAGTTTTGTAAGCGTCAATTTTATCTGTCAAATCGAATTCCAATCGCGTTTTAACAGTTTTTAATTCTATCATCTGTAACTCGATTGATTCGCGGGTTTTCGTGAGTATATTTCGCACTTCAGCGCACAAAGATACTTCCTAAATAGAAAAAATTAAATTCATTCATCATCAATTGTATTTTTTTAGTTCTCAAGATTATCATTTTTCTTTTCTATTTGATATTCCATCGATTTTATTGAGATTAAAATAAATAAATAACATTACATTGACTAATTCATTCTCGACGTCGTCTCGCACCAAATCAGGCTCCAACCTCGTCATTCTTATCTGTAGAAATTCGCCAGCAATTGACTCCGGAATTGTTAAGATTGAGAGTGAGTGTTTGACACGACGATATTCACCCTCCAACAATTCAATCTCATTAGTTATTTCAAGCAACGCTTCATTTAATTCTGTTTTCCATTGATAAATATCACCGGCACGTTTACTCAATCTATCACGATTTTCTAATTGATTTTTATCTGTGTGTTGATAAATTTTCGTATTATTTTGCCTTACATTTGTCTTTACATATCTGGAAATAGAAATACATTTGCGAAACGTTTTAATTCAAATTCTTTTTTATTTTCTTTACTTTCCTTTTTTCATTTATGATTTGATTGAAATAATTATATTTCCACTTTTAATTTTAATTTCTACCTGGCATCAGCAATTGTCTTCGTCGATTGATTAAAAAATGTTTGATTGTGTGCTCGCCATTGAGCTGGACTATATCGAGTAACAGAATAACGATCGACGACAGGTCGAACGCCAGTCATTCCCGACGTGGGAGAAAAAACAGGGCGGCCTGTTGCCCATGGACCAATTGGTCCCATTGGACCCTCGTCTTTCACTGGCATATTGTCCAGCGGTTGTGGAAAATACGGTGGTGATGGTTTTCCATCATCACCTATACGCTCACGCAACACATTAACTGTCGGACAACTTTCTTTTCCCGAAATCTGAACAGACAAAAAATAAATTAAACACAAATTGAATTGAAAGTCAATTTTACTTATTCTATTAAATAAATGAATTTATAATTATCATACCGGTTGAACTGAATATCTATATTCATTATCACATGATTCAATTAATTTTACTTTCGTTTCTTTATCGACTGCATCCGTCGGATTTTCATTACGATATTTACATCGTTCATTTCGTACTCGGCCCGGATCATTTAAATTGCATCTTTCGTCCAAATACTGACGTTGCAACATGTCACTTTGTTTTAGATTTACTATTGAAAATTATCAACCGACGGAAAATAGTGAACTGGACGCGTGCAGCAATAATTTTCCAAGATAATTTTCTAACCCCAACTGATCACAATCACGTATCGTTAATTCACTAATGTCAATCACAAACTGTAGGTTATTTATTTGTGCATGCTACATGAAATATCTGTGACTCAATGTCTTGCACTTTGATTAAACTTACAGACGGGAAGGACCGGAGACGTGGGGAGCAAAGAGAGACGTTACCAAGGTGGCATTGCACCTGGGGGAAGTCAAACACCGACGTTCTATTGATCCCAAAACCAATCGATTAAATATACATAGACATATTAAAACATTAAATTGAATAAAATCAAAGAAAGGTTAGGACCTGTTGAAAAAATACTTTATTATTCCTCCCTCCCCTCAATTATTCAATTGTTTTTATTATATTTTTATTCACAATCGGATAAATTTTTTCAACAGAGTACCCAAATATAAGAATTGATGAAAGAATATATATAAAAATACATGAAGATGGTGATTGTACAAGTGAAATCTGTTTAACTCAAGCAGAAACCCAGTGTGGAAATCCAAATCCTTCAACAGCGGTTAACGTAAATATCTGAGGCGTGCCTGACAGGGTGGTCAGGTGGCCTCGTACAGTTTATTCAAGCGGAACAACGAGGCGGCTCAACAGAACACACATTGGTCGAGCTTTGCGAATATATAGACACATGTTGAAATAAGAGAAATGGAGTAAAACAGATATAGAGTGCGAGAGAACACACATTTCATCCCTCGCACATACACACACATCCCTAACACAACTCACAAACCCAAAGTGACCCGTTACTTTGTCATGGCCTTTCCAACACCACTTTCAATCCAATAACATATATATATATATATATATAATAAATATATTTATTCGTAGTCTTCGACACTTTTTTCTCAAGCGATAGCAAATAAATGAAAAAAAAAAAAACGAAGATTGAAGTGTGAAAGGATTCAAAATAAATTGTTTTCAGAAAAAAGAAGATTGATTGTGATTACGTATAAGTGTTTGTTTGTATATATATATATATATGTGTGTGTTTGTGTAAACGTTTTAGAGAGAGAACAATATACCATTCCAATGCTTTCAACCCTTAATGCTTTGTGAATTGCAAGCTCCTTCACTCATCCCATATACAGAGAGTGTATGTATATAGGAGAGAGTATACATATATATATACTCTCAAATTCACTGTCTCTCATTCTTTTACATATAAAAATATATATATATATATATATAAATATATATATGAAGGAGAGTCGCACATTGAAAAGCATCACGGAATCTTTCGGTATGGTGGCTCAAAATGAAAAGAGGATTCGTTGTTGGAACGTTGCGCACGCGGTGTACCGAGCCATTAGATCGTGTAAACGCAATTTTATGATGCGTACGAAAGCTTATAACAGTAACTGAGGAGGCGTATAAAAAGCAACCAAAGGGAGGAACAGAATGAGAGAGCAACTTGTCGCGCTCTGGTGAATATTTACGTTATATAGTGTGTGCTACGCGATGCTGAATAAATTCGACGAATTTACATTCGCGCAATTCAACGATAATATTAAAAAAAAAAAAATTAATAAAAACGGAACAATTTATTTTGTATAATAAAAGTTGTGCTATAAAAATTCATATAAATTATAATTCTTTTATTCAAATATAGAACAATAAGAAGTTTATAAATAAATTTTTTTTATTTAATAAATATTTTATTGTTTCTTTTTATCGTCTGTAAAAAATTGCGCAATATGTATAAAAGAGAAAATTCACTGATGTGTTGCACTTTCACACCATCAGTGTATCAAAATCAAGAGTGCAGTCTATATATCGTCATAGCAAAGTGCTTGCAAAAGGTAGACCGAAAAAAAAAAAAAAAAAAAAA
>CAJUYH010000950.1:0-33811 GCA_910591685.1 Galerucella tenella | reverse complement strand
AGACCGAAAAAAAAAAAAAAAAAAAAATGAAATGAAACGGAAGAGAATTGCCTTCAGCAATCGAACAAAACCCAACCTCTCTCATTTCTTTCTCTTTACCGCAACTCTATATCCCTTATCAACTTATCTATATACATGTATATTATATATAACTGAAGACAACTTCAATAATGTCTTGGTAATCGAATGCGGGTGTGTACATATGTATGTGAGCCACATTCACTTCACCCTTTCGACAGCGACACGATATCGCATCAGCTTTATCAAAGTCCTGCGATATCTCGCAACGAAATAGGTAGAGCGAAACACGTGACAACAAAGTGAGAAATAAAAGAGCAAAGAAATTCATCCGTGGACCAAATAAGAAACACACACATGCTCACTCTCACACACACACACACACATATATATGTACATAGTCGAACATTAAATGTATGTACATACATATAGGCGTTCCCGCGTAAAACCGAATGTCACGCCCACCGCCCCCGCATTCAACGTACCGCGATAGAAATAGTGGAATCGCGGGGGTGGAGCTCAACCAATGACATAGTGGTTGGCGGATTGGAGTCAGCTGACAACGTGGCGTTGGGCTGCCGCGCCCCCGCGGTGGCTAACTAGAGTTGCTTGTGACGGCGCGGACGAGCCACTCAGCCAGCAAGTCCCAAACCATCGTGAGAGTTGGTGTGTTGTATACTTTCTCTCTCTTTCACTCTCCCCCGCGTTCCACTCCTCTACCTCTCTCTTATTCATTTACTCTCTCACATTCACTATTGCTCTACCGTTTGCAACACTCAATTCAACCACCAACCCACTCACCCCACTGCCTATCATATTTATAGTAGCCACACTATCACACTAGTACAATTTTATTATCTATACTTACACAATCATCTTGGTTGAGTTATATATACGCACAACAGTGCTACCTGGATACGCATACAAGTGTCTATACATATATATCTGTCTACCAATATATATTATAGAATGTTATAGTTTTCGAAAACACTCGTGTCTCCTTCGTATATATGGTATCAACGAATCTCGACATCGCTCCACCTATTTCGACCACCAGTCACTCTCTTTGAAAACTTTGTAGTGCACATGTATATGTGTATGTAGAGACATATAATTTTCAACCAACACGGCCAGTGTTTCATCTCGCTGGCATTCTCTCGACTCTTCTGTATATTCGTCGACGTTGACGATCCAACCAGTCAGCCAACCAACCAACCAACCAACCAACCAACTTCATTGTACTATATAGTGGTTGGCGCGCGTTGGCCACCCTATGAGTACCAACACGCGTGCACACGGAGACTTTGGTGGACGGGTGTGCGAGTCACGTCAAGACCCACAGCAACTACTGCGTATTTGGAAGAAGCAGGCGAAAAGAGTTATAGCAAACTCTGGCTACTTGACGTTGTAGTTTACAATTTTTTTTCTATTCGAGGATATTTTTGTTGGTTAAGCTAAATGGTGGATTTCTGAGCTGCTGCACAGAGGATGGGCACAGGTTAGTTAATACACTTTGACAATAACCTTTTTCTTTTTTTCATTTATTTTTATTATTAGTTTCTTCATTTTGTTCATCAATATTGTATTTTGATTATTTTGGATATGATAAAAGTGTTCATTGATAGTTTTATATTTATTTTGTTCAATTGTTTGTTGGCAATTAATTGTGACAGTGATCAATTCAATATTTATGTTTGAATCATTTAATAGTTATTGTGCGACGATTTTTTAAGTGCACAGTGAATCAGTTTTTATGTTAGCGGAAATATTTTGAATTTATTTTCTCTTTCATATTGTGGTTGATTAATATGGTGTAATATTTGCTTAGACAATTGATTTTAATTTTTTAATTTTTAATTTTTTTTTTTTTTTTTCATTTTTCAATGATGTGCCGGAGTAGTTGTTTAAAGTGTCAATTGGAATAAAAAGCGCCTGAAGGTGTAGAGTGTGGACAATGTAAAAGTAACGATAAAACGCCGTAGAAGTTGTACGAATTTCGCGGTTTGATATATACATAATGAATAAAGCAAAAGCGTAAGAAGATGGTAATGCGATGATTGGTATATGATGTGTATATATTTTGTGCGAAAGGGGATATATTACGTTCAGGGTTAGCTTGAGCATGGTCGTGTTTTTCTTGCCGCGGATCATTAGGACGATTAAGGTTCCTACAAAAGGGAGAGAACAGATTAACGTTCGCTTTCTCGCGCACATCTTCACAGCCACCCTAAAAACTCCGTATTTTACTCTTGCTTTTTTTATTATTATTTTTATTTTTTTTTTCCTATCTACCCAACTCGGCCATTTAAGTTTTTATTCTTAGCTCCTTGTTTCACCTCATTCAATTTCATCCTCACAGTGTTTCCCGTTACGCCACAAGTACGTAAAAATTTTTCTCCACGTTTTTCATGTCTGACCAATTATCGTTTGTTACTACTTTGATTTCAGGTGACAGGCTTCTTGATATTGCATGCAACGTGTGCGAAGATCGAAGCTCTGGAAAACATTATGGCATTTACAGTTGTGACGGTGAGTTTTTATATTAATTTATATAACACATGAAGATAAAAAAAAAATTTATTGATATGTTAATGTTTGTATTAATTTATCAATGTATTTATTTGTATTTAAACCAAACGAAAATAAGGATGTTCGGGATTTTTCAAGAGGAGCATTCACAGTAATCGCGAGTACACCTGCAAAGCTCAAGGTACTAAACAAGGCCGCTGTCCCATTGATAAAACACACAGAAATCAGTGTCGTGCTTGTCGTCTCACCAAGTGCTTTCAAGCTGGAATGAATAAAGACGGTAAGTCATATTCATAAAACCAATTTTATACACTCTACAATAAGTCTATCAATTTCTGTATGCGCATATACAATATCCGATTTGAAAATGCATACAGTGAAGACAGAAAAATGAAATGCAATGTCTAAGTTGTCCCAAAGTAAATATATCGATTCAGTAAACTGTGAAAGGGAAATACTGAGGGAGAGTGTCACGTTGAAATCCTATTAATTTAGCTGCCTTTCACGCATCGCTCATCATCCTCCAACAGGATTATATACAATACTTCCAACCCTTTGAGCATCTCAAGAAAATTGTGGTCCTCCAATAGCAATCAATATTCCCAAACCTCCCAAAATTCACACGAAATCGATTATGAAAAATTGAAAATAGCATGAATTGAATACAGTCAAAGAAAAGAAAAAAAAGAAAAAGAGGGGAAAAAGGGAAAAAATTGCCATTATCATTCATTAATTTTTATCGAATAAATGTGAGAGGTTTTGCAAGGGTCAAAAGAGCAATGGGAAAAGTAGCCATGGGGAAGCCAAAGTTCTCCAGATGATATACATTTATATTTATATAGACATCTATTTCACCTGGAGTGAAATTGAGTTATCAGCGCGACGGGGAACATACAATAGTCATGCTCACTTTGCACATTTTTGTGTATATACACACAGGTATATATAAAGTTTTTATATAAAAAATTGTGAATTTGTCGACGTCTCTCTCTGCTCGTCAATGGTCCAAGGCACATAGGCAACCAAAGAGCAACGAGTTTGATAGCTAGAGGCAACATTCAGCATCACCGTCACTACCACCACCACCACCAACTACTTCGAGGTAGCGATCGCGGTGGGAATAAGAAGGTGGTTGGGAAAATAGTGGGGACAACGACGAATGTTGTAGCCAGGATATTGGGGCGGAGCACGACCGCTTGTCGTGGATGAGGGTGCCAGGGTGTGGCGGGGGTGTTTAATGCAGGACGGGTGCTACGGTTCCCAGCGGCCCGCGGGGGCTTCAGACACATCGAGTAAGAGAGGAGATTCAATTAGTGGCGCAGAGCTTCCTAACGTTAGGGAGTCTGCACACGAATTTAAAAAAAAATTATATATATATATATATATATAATATATTGTTTTTTATATCGTTCGCTTTGCCTTGCGGTGGGAATTGAGCCTTGGCTGTCGCGACTGTTAAGTGTGCCACAATTTCTTTGTTGCAACAAGACGCTTTGGCATTTCGTCGAATTAAATACCAGCACTAATTCGTAATATACAGAACGCTCTTTTATTATGTGTTCACCAAAATCGTGGCAATTTTGATTTGGTATTGTTGATTCAATATTAAATTTGAATATTCAAATAGTTATATACAAACTTCACTTAAAAATTAATTGATATAGTAATTTATATATTTGTTATAAAACAGCTGCGTGAATATACGCACTGAAATATTTCACCGATGTGAATCGCTTTCTATTTGATTAAATAGAATTATTACAACTGCATATCAATCGAAACATGAATTAATTGCAATTAGATAAATGAAACAAAAACATTTAATAGGATGATATAGTGCATTGTGTAAGCTGCTTAAAAGCATAGATGTCCAGTACGCGGTTGGTACATCAGAGATAGAGACAGAGAGGAAGCTGAGTCCATTTATTTGGGCTGGCGTTGCTTTGCCAAATGCCTGCGGCATGCAATCATCCTATACGTCGACAAACCGTCAAACTCCCGTGTTGAATGTTGCTTTCAATTCATGAATTCCCAATGATTCCATTTACACATCGTCGTCCAGTATCGCTTCCACACAGCATCATACATTTATCCCTATTGCATTCTCTGGAAAATCCACCGGTTTTTTTCCTCTAACAATTCGTCGTTGTATAGGTGATAAACCTTTTTCTATAACCAACAGTATCAATGCTATGTATATATATATATATATATATATATATAGAGTTACGGTGTGACAACTTTTCCTGTGACGACAATTTTCCCAACTCTGCTCGAAATCCCACCAACAATTTGTCCTCAAATGCCCATCATAGCGCTCTTTCATGAAATATGGTTTTAAACAAGTGGCAGAAGATTACCACACCGGCTTACCACTCGGATTTAGATGATGCCCTTCGCGCAGTTTCCATTTCTATATACATATACCATATAAAAGGTCCCAAGAGCTTTTCCCCAATGTCGTTGCGGGCAATTATTCACAATTGAAACAGTATTCATTATCAAACACGTATAAATTATTTGAATTATTCGCTTTACTATATTTTTTTTATAAAATAATTGCAATAGAATATGATAATTTATCACAAATCATGAAAATTAAATGTTATATATTAATAATTTCGCGATAAATATCTCAAATTTATATTTAATTGAAAAATGTATAGAGATTGTATGATAAAAAAAATATCAAATACGAGTGGAATTTTTAGCAAATTATTTTCTCGTGCTTTTTATCGTATTCGTGCGGGTACTTGGTACAATGGTAAGGGTGATGCTCTGTGTGTTTATGTAAATATAGAGACAAATTTAAAAGGCGATGACGAGGCTGTGTATATGCACCCGTATTATGTCACGTTAATGTACAGTATATCCAAAGTGCATTATAGCATATACATATACGGTTTAATCCAAGTGACTACATTTATTTTCTCAGACTCATATCACTCCATCACTTATTATTCCCCGTTTACTCTTTCACTTGCTGTAACATTATAATACATATACGTGCATGCATATATATATATATATATATATATATATATATATATATGTCGTTCATCTGTATATAAACTAACCTATTCCATCCCATTATGCCACTGTCGACCTCGTCTCCACCAAGTCCTTGGGTATTATCGGAATTAGGGGCACCCGCGAGGGATTTCTGTCGAGGTGTGTTTTCGCACGTATCGCCTCACTTCTTCCATTACCACAATCATATAAGATGGTTTTATACATTCACATAGATGTAAATATATGATAATATGTTTGTGTTTGTAATTTTTTTTAATTTTCATTATATAGTAATGAGAAAGTACAGGTTTTTTTTATGAGTTTTGGAAGTGATACCTCTTTAAAAGATCTTGATCAGTAGGATTTGCGATTATTTTATGAAACACTTTTCGTATTATCTGTTTATTTATAGAATTATTGATTTTTCTTCGGTCGTCGTCATGTAGTTTTAGATGAATAAATAGATGAATGGATCGAGGAATTACTGAACGTGGTGAAAAATGTTGGATAAGTCATTTGTTCAAATTTATTTATTGTTAATTTAAGAATTATAAAAAAATTTATGAGCATCACAGTCACAATTGTTCATTAGTGTAATTGGTTATGGTCAGCCAAAAAAATATTGATCTTATTCCCCTATATAAGAATGAAAATCCTTTGTGAAAATTCATTAATCTTATTAAATATTAGAATTCTTATTGAATATTTGTAATAAATAATTTTAAATATCTTTCAGAATCACTTCGACAATCAAATGAACACCTTGCGCAAATAATATATTTTAATTAATTATATTTTATTGCTATTTGAGTGTTATTCCTTACCGCATGTTGCTTTATTTATCGTCACATTTTTTGTGCTTTTTTTTTAAATTTATTATTTGCGACTGATAAAGCATAAACTTTTTCATTATGAAAGAGTTTTATTGTGTCAACAAAGTTTGAAGCCAACAGTTCACAGATTTTAACCGTCCCCTTCATCAATTTTATTTGATATATTTTCAAATATATATTTTTACTTCATGCGTACATATATATATATATATACATTTATATACAGTTTATACTGTCAACATCATCACTCTCTGTGGATGTGTAAACAACATCGAAATCCATGCAGATCACTGCACGTTATACACATCATCCTAAATCGACATCGTTCATAGCCAACTTTCAACCGAAAAACTTCTGTTACACACATAAACTTTGTGCATACATAAAAATGACATGAAAATCAACTAAATAAATAAGCTCACCCATCAACAAACTCCAATCCCTGTTTAAACTCGAAACGGAACGCTAATATACGTATACACATTTATAACGTGATTTGAGTAAACAAAAATAATCTGAATAATATTTCCATCGCAAAATATATCAAATCGTTAAATGCGATTATATACATACAAAGGAAAAAAATAAATACAAGATGAAAAAAAATACTCGCGCATATAATATGATTTTTTTCTTTCTCCTCATTCATTCACATTATAATGCTCCACTTGCATGAGGACATAAGACTTTGAGCTTTGAGCTCCTACCGACGGGGAAGTTGATCGCGTGATGTATATATATATATATATATTTGAAGGCAGAGATGAAAAGTGTTCAAGGGTCCATATAACATCATGACATATCCATGTATATGTGTGTATATATGGACAAGGGAGTCGCGTGGGAGTGGACGGCTGGTAACGCAATGAAGCGAGGCGTGCCCTACACCCGGTGGACAGCATCAATCCATCCACATAAACGATAAACGAAAAGTGTAGGTACACACACACACACACACACACATATATATATATATATAAAGTAGTTAGGGGTATTCGACTATCATCCCCGCGTCCGATATGACACGTCTCGGTGAGATCTGTGTGCCGCGATGCGTTCATCGCCTTCACCTTTCAATTTTTTTTATCTCTCTTCTTTCTCTACATTTTCTTTCTCTTTTGATCTCGTCACACATGTCTGCAAAATTGATGTGGTCCAACGCATTAAATCCTACACTCTTTGATTGCTATCAATCTAACAGCATTCATCACAAAATATTAAAAGAATACTCTATCGATATTTAAAAATTACCATCTAAAAATTTATAATAAAAACGTATTGTTAATACGGATTTAATATCGATATATTTCAAATACACTTTGTAAATGTCACTAAACTCAATATGAGAATAGTAACAATAACACACATTGATAAAAATTGTGTGTGTGTAAAAAAGATAATATTACCGTATCAATATCTGAAGATTAATTGCATTACACAACAATCGCTGAATGCCTGAATGCAAACACGCGAGTAAAATTACATCAATTAATGCTTATCCATACTCAATTCATTCATTCACTGTCTATATATCCCATACATACATGTTATATATATATATATATATATATATATATATACACAATATACACATGCATACAAATTAACAACCAATTGAAAATTCATTTAACCCAACACACAATAACACATTGTTTCTCTGATTATTCACCGAGCAAATTTTCAAGAGGATACCCTACATTAAGAGATAAATCCACACACCCACACATACATCATCTGCAGGACACAGTGAATGCACATGCCATAAATACATATCGTTTTTGGCATAGCATATATATCCCCAAGGCACAATTGCATTGTGCACAATTGAATTTACATTCGGGTCCATCGACGATACGTAAATGCAAACATCCATCGGAAAATAACGTGCCAACACCTCGATCACGTGTCGCTATGACACAACAGAGAAAGCATACTCCATATACACACACGTTTATACACACACACATATATATAGATATAGTGTAGATGATGTATCAACCCCACTCAACCCGGAGATTAGCCTTGGAGATCGCTGACTGCTGAAATGTTCACAGATCGGTTTACCGTTTAGCAGGATAGAGAGTGTGAGCTTGTGATCCCTGGCCATGTTTCTCTCTCTTTCTCTACACTTGTTCTCTCTCACAAATACACACCCACACACTCCTTGTCTCTCTTTCTCAAACCGGGTTATATATATATATACACATTCGGCCTAGAGCCCAAGCCGATGGGGAGTTGTTCGCTTGTGGGAACGCGCATTGTGGCTCACACGTGCCACTAGCGTATACATACATACATACGTATTCATATATAGATATATTGTATATTGCGTTGTGGAGAACAGAGATAGAGTGAAAGGATGATAAAGGTCGAAGAGTGCAGAGGTGAATGTATATATATATATATATGGAGGCGTGAGAGGAACGAGCACCCAGGGCGCGGTCCATTCCAGCGCATGCGGACGTAATCCGCGTATATACTATTCAACCCTGTATAATACTCTCTCTCTTTTTCACTTTGCACTTTCAATGTTCGTGGATTTGGCCCAATGCAACGAGCATTTTACCATTGGAAAATGGCTTCGTATCACATCGAAAGGAGATTTATAACTATACATATATATATATATATATATATAAATTTGGATGATATATATGTGGGTGTATGAACATAGATCAAACTCGATGTGTTTGGATCAGCGCTAATTTTCACACTGTTCCATTGGTATTTGCACAACCGTGATGATAAGCTGATAGTGAATGTTTCAAATTGATTTATAGGTGTACATTTTGTTTATTTTTATTGTTCTATTGTTGATTTTGATAATGTTAGGTATGTGTATGGATATCTATGGGTGAATATTTATATAAAAGACTTGAGTGGAATTGGATTGTTGGATTAATTTTTAAGATTATTCTTCACAGACACGTATGATCAATTTGGGTAATAATAAATTATTATTATATATTAACGTAAGTTGATGATGTTGGTTATTTTTTTTTTATGTATTGCATTGGAATGAAGTGCAAAGGTAATTTTAATGGGATAGAAATTTGTGTGAATGTTGGGTAAATATTTTAGTGATTATTATGTGGAGGATATATTATTGAGAATCAATAAAAATTTGTGGGGGTTATATTTATTTATTTATTATTTTGCGTGTGATGTAGAGTTCATTTTTTTATCAGTTGGGCAATTGAATGTAACATGATGTTTTGTACACTTGGCGGTACATAATTTAATTTATCAAGGAAAGCCGTTTGCACTGACTGACAGATCCTTTTTTTCTGGGTGTACGGTTGGCGGAGATTCGAGAAAATATACCTACATACAATGAAAAAAAACACAGCACAGGCGGTTTTCATATATATGTACGTGCCAGTATGTTTTTACTAATCACGCTACGGTCGATTAAAGAAACATACCCCACAGGCTTTGTACTTCGCTGATGAAAAAATACATACATACATGTATATATTATGAAGATGTATGATTGTGTTGTTATATTACTGCTCTACAATTTTTTCCAATATTTTTTTAATCACATTTCTTTTTGATAGCTGTTTGTATACTATTTTTTTTTTATTTTACTTTATATCATGTGGTAATGTGAAAGTGAGTGAAATTGAATTTTGTATGACTTTGGTATCAACAAAACGATAAATTGTTATCTCTCATTTGAACACACTTGGCTGTTTCAGCTGAAAATAACATTTATATATTTATACGAGAAAATATTGACGATTTTGCAATTTAATAAAAAGTACTTGAAATATCCTATGACTTTCCAAAATAATATGTGTCATATATTTTATTTATCACATAAACATTATTTTACACAAATTATTAAATTGATTTGAAATATTAAAAAATGTTTGAATGAAATATAAATAAATATTGTGTATGGCAGTGGCGTGCGCGCGGTCAAATAGGATTTGGTGGTTTTCGGGGGGGTATGAATTGAATATCGCGACGCCAGTGTGCGAACGTGAGAAATAACCGGCTGGTATCCGCTCAGCCTCATTAATGATGATGTGGCTGCCACCCAGTGGTGAGCACCTAGGACCACCACTGATGCTCTATATATATATATATGTGTGTGTGTGAGTGGGAAGAATTCCAAGTGAACTAGATGCGAAACAACCCTCAAGTATTCTGGCCACCACATCTGAAAGATCCAATGTATACTTCTATCTGTACATGACTCAGAGAGGACTGTGAATTCCTCACGAATTTCTCACACAGACACTGCACCATTTTCACCAACCCCAGTGGGGTCAGTCCGTCATTTTTGTTGCGTTATATTCTATAGTTATATTCTATACAATTTTGTTTTTCATTTGGGAATCAGTCTATTGATGTGACTGATCGACATGTAGGTTCTTGACACGCACATTATCATTAACGAATGAAAAAAAAAATGAAAAGAAGAAAAGGTCTGAAGACTTCTTATTGATCGTGTTTGCCTTTATAAGTTAATACATTTATTTGTATTGTTGAAAATGATACAACAACAATAGATGATTATTGTAGTTTTATTGGCCGAGTGACGAGTAATTTTTGTAAATTGATAATAATTGAGCGATATGTAAATGGATGTTTAGCAGTACAACACGAGAGAGGACCGAGAAAACCAAAGCCCCATCCAGTTATGTCGGACAAACATCATCAGCAGCAGTCATCAATGGTGACATCATTATCGTCACATCCAGGTACACAAGCTCTTCATGACACACGCGTTGATTTAAATGCACATTTGCTCTCGCACAGTGCTGTTGTCAGTCAAATATCCCCATTATCCGCTACGCCGCATCATGATCGTGCAAGACGTGAACGTGGCGCAGCTTCACATTTACTCTCAATTCACAGGTACAATTATTATGCTATTAGACGATAATAATTTTTATTTCATTTTATTTTATTGTTTTGTTATTATTTTATATTTATTTTCTTTTCAGTTCTCGTCGTTTCATTCACAATCAGTCTAATATTATTTTTTGAAAATTTGTGCTAGTGAAAATACTTTCAGGAGATTGAGATATGTACCGTATCCACAACCACCGGCTTTAATTCAAAAATCGTCGGATGATGCGACCTCACCAGCGCCATTTCCATTGCATTTACCACCTCCAAGTCCAAGTCTTTATCATTCGGCAACGGCTGCACTGGGACAACATCCGCCATTACTTCAAATACTCATGTCGGCGGAAAAATGTTTAGTGAGTGTCTAAAAGCGTGAGCATAAAATTTTTTTTTTATTATTGTTGCTTAATTCTTTTTACGAAAGGAGTTTGTATGGAGCACTCGATTGCAGCCTGATGGTGAAGCATCGGTGGACCAATCTGAAACGGACGCAAGTCACAGTCCGACGGGACCTTTGCAGAGTTTCAGCCCCACATGGGAATTTTTGCAAGTATGTTCGGTGTATAGTTAATTGAAAAATACAAATAATCAGATATATATTCATATGTGGAATTATTATTATTATTCTTTTGTTTTGATTTGTAGGAGACTACTGCACGATTATTATTCATGGCGGTTAAGTGGGTGCGATATTTAGCGCCATTTCAGACACTATTCAAAGAGGATCGACTTGCATTATTGCAACAAACGTGGACACAATTATTTCTCTTGCATTTAGCTCAATGGTCAGTGTCGTGGGATATCTCTGGACTATTAGACGATGAGCATGTTCGGAGGAGGTTACCGCCAGACGATGCATCACGCCAAGAACTTTCAACTATTCAAGTATTTCTATTTATTCAATTTATCAGAATAAAATGGTGAAAAAAAAAAACCAAATTATATCATGTGTTTGCATTTGTATAATAATTACAGGAAATTATATGTCGATTCCGACAGCTTTCACCAGACGGTGGTGAATGTGGTTGTATGAAAGCAGTAATTCTCTTCAGGCCAGGTAATCGAACAATAGTAAAAAAATAATAATTTTTATTATTTACTAAACAAAAAAAAAAAAACAAATATCTATTTTATGATTGATTGAAGAAACTAAAGGTCTGACGGATCCAAAGCCAGTTGAGATGCTTCAAGATCAGGCCCAATGTATTCTCAGTGATTATATACGATCGCGTTATCCACGTCAACCCGAAAGATTTGGTAGATTCCTGCTGTCATTGCCGAGTTTGCATGCGGTGAAACCAACAACTGTTGAATTACTATTTTTTCGTGAGACTATTGGCGAAATACCGATCGCACGTTTATTGGGTGACATGTACCAAATGGAGCATCACACAGCTGAGGGTGAACAGATGATAAATTGATGAGTGTGCTTAAAAATCAGATTTAATTCAATACACCATTTAATATTAAAAAAAAAATTTATTTCGTAGATTTCAATGCTGACATGGGTTTTGGAATGATTAATCTTCAGAAAAGTGCTGAATCCAAAAAGTAAATGGAATAATAGAAATATCGTTAATTCAATTGAAATAATGATGGAATTTCATGATACGGAAAAATGCAAATGATAATAATTGGATGGACTAAAGAAAAAAAATTGGATTTTGAACTAATAGTGTATACATATCTAGATGATAAACTTCTACGTGATCGTTGTAATTACATATCTTTAAATATTTCCTGTAAAGTAGCTTGTAAATGAATCATCTATATCTATACATATAATGTGTGTTTTCATCGGCGCCCATTATTTTAAAGATACATATAATCGATGCTGAATGATAATTAAAAAAAAATTAAAATTGCGAATATAATAACAGGGGAAAGTTAAATATGTAACTTTGAGCATTATCTGTGATATATATTTATATATATTTGTTGGTTTTTCATTTTGTTTTTCACATAACTCTGATCTGAGATTAGTGGCTAATTCTGTTATTAGACATGTTACAACCTAGAGAAGAAAAAATGGAAAATAGCATGAAAAAAAAAAAACGGAAATAACAAGTAATGAAAAACGGTAATTGATTTGTTGAAATATCGCTGTATTAAATTTGATTTCAGACCGACTGCAAATACATATTATTAATTGAAGTAGATATAATAATAAAGCGAAAAATTATTTAATAAGTAGATGGTCCTCAAAAATAATATTTGTCATTGTATATTAATTAATTAATTGATTAGTTGGTGAATTAGAAATGGCCAGTGAGGGAGAGGGAAAAAAAATGATGGAGTAGAAAATGAGTACATGTAAATATACATCATGGTTTTAGCGGATGTTACACCAGATCTACTTCACAATTGCGACTAGAATCATAATCAAGAAATTTCAGCGAAGATAAATAAGAAATACATGAGGAAATTGTGTAAACATTTGATTATATTTATAATTAATAGAGTAAAAACAATTGATGGGTAAACTAACATAAAAGCTATAAATACTTTTCATCATTTACTCGAAAATCCGGAAGCACTACATCGCATAATTGATGATTATGATTCTAGGCCAATTGTATATACATATATCACCAATATTAATCAATAATAATATTAGTCTTAATTAATGTTTTGTGACTGATTAAAAAATTCTTATCTGAAACAATAAGTGATCATTTTTCGCAACAATTTACTTTACTGTATACCTATATGCGAAAAACAAAAAAAAAAGATAAATTATACAATTCTACGTCTGTTTTTATATCATAATATGGAAGTAGTTCATAATCATTCCGTTATGAAAAATTTCGAATATTAATACCAAATTAAATTACAGTTCATCGTGAGATAGGAGATGTTTCGTTACAAATTCATAAAGATCATCAAGAGTACGTGAGCCATTGTACTCTGCAACTTTAACACCATCTTTATACAAAAAGATAGTTGGAAAACCATCAACATCCTGTTCATCACAGAGTTTCTTATTGGTTGTTAATGTACAATCAATTTTCACAATATGAATTGATTCATTGTCGATGAATTTCTTTCCCAGTTCCTCCCACGTTGATGCCAATCGTTTGCAATGACCGCACCATGGAGCAAAAAATTTAATAAACGTAATACCTTTTTCAATTCCATGCTCAAATGATTCGCCACTCAATGTTAAGACAGACTGAACACTATCATCTTGCACTTGAGTATCATCGCCGGATTTATCAGTGCTCTTTTCGATCATTTGATTCACATACTCTTTTAAATCCTCATGAGAACGATGACCCGAATATTTATCAATCTTCTTGCCATTCTCAATCCAAAGTAATGTTGGATAACCTTTTATATCAAATTGTTCGCACACTGATCGATATTGGGTGCAATCAACTTTGGAGATGCTCACTGATGTATCGTGACTGTGACTTTTCGCAAGCTCGTCCCATGTTGGTGCTAATTTTTGGCAATGTCCACACCATGGCGCATAAAATTTAATAAAATGATGGCCGGACGCTACATGATCGTTGAATGTTTCCTCTGTTAACTCAATCAGTCCATTAACTTCCTCGGGTATCGATGCATTTATTTCGCTCTCCTGCAAATAATTAATGACCGTCATTGCACAATCGACAATTTTGGCAAATGGAATAATGAATTATATCAAGTCGTCAAAAATACAATAGCAACAATTTGGTTCTTGTTTTTTTTCAGTAGAAAAAATAAAAATACTCGACGTATAATAATAAATATTTACACACCATTGTTAAACTCCCCAATTGTTCGTTGATGAATGCAGTGAGTGATGGCAAATCTCGTGTACCCCTGAATTTAATTCCATCATTCTCGCCAGTCTTGAAGAATTTCAGTCTAAATTTAAATAATAAAAATGTAATTAATAATTTTGTAATGAAAATTATGGTTAATAATGAATATAAAAAAAACTGTTGGAGATGCATGTGGGTTTTTTGCTTCAATTAAATATTCTTACGTCGGGTAACCTGTGACGTCGTTCTCAGAACAAACATTGCTATCAGTCGTGCAGTCTACTTTTGCTATTCGCACTCGGCTGTCATCCTCTTCATTTAACATCTCAGCCAACATTTCCCATGTTGGAGCGAGTCGTTGACAATGTCCACACCTGAAACAAATACAACAAAATCATTACTGAGTATTAATTAATTGTAAAAAATTCCAAATTTTTTCAATTAAACATATAACATTAATATTCATTTATCATTGTAAATAGCATTAGTTAAATGTAATGAAATTATGAAAATTTATCTTATCACAGAAACATTTATAAATCATATTATATATTGTGTATACGTGATAAGATATTTATTTAAGTGCAAGGAGATTTGTTGAGTGTAGAGACAAATTTTTCACTCACCATGGCGCATAAAACATGATAAAGTGATTTTTTTTTGCCACTTCTGATGCAAATGTGTCAACAGTGTATTGAACTGTATGTACGTCGTCGTCATGGCCTGCAGCTATTTGAATCAGCAGCAAAACTCCGCCAATACTCAAAATTTTCCGCAACATATTCAGTTCACTGTTTTATTACTGTCAAAAATAAAAATAATTCTGGTTGGTTTAAACAAATACAATATTTAATTTATACTTTGATACACAAGAGAAAAAATAATCATTTTTCACAGCACGTATTGTACATACATGTACGTACATTACTTGTATTTGCCGGTGAATTGTTACAGTGTGATAAAAATGATAAAATAAATAATAAATAAATCAGATTATTTTGAATATACCTTTTGATTCGTTGAATCGAAGCGATACAATGAAAAATGGATTTATTGATAAAAAAATATAAAAATATCACAATGGAAGAGATCCTTTTGCTTGATGTTGATGCCAATGATGACTAGTATAAAATGCAAAGGATGCTTTTCTGGTAGTAAATGCTACTTTTTTTTCTTTTTTTTTTTCGATGAGAAACAACGATTCCGCCCACCGACACATGTCACAAACATGCTGTGCCATCTGGATAGATATAATTGAACCGCTCATAGAATATAGCTTGGGTAATGCCACGCTTTATTTTCATCTCATTCCGTATTAGTATTTCGTCTCACCGCAGGACGATACTGTCGCCGAAAACTGTGGCGTGCTTCAAATGCGCGCGAAGAATTACAAACACTACATAATTACATTTTTTACATCAATCGATAGGTTTTACAATTACAAATCCAATGGTAATAGAGATAAAGTCTATGTACGATCCGTCTTGATCTTCTTGTCTGTGACATAAATGAAAATTCACTATATGTTTCAATCTATTGTATTTTTTTTTCCTCATCACTCAACAGGTTTTTGTATTGTGATTGGATATACATTTATTTATATTATTGAAAACTGCCCTTATTGTATTGAATATTAAATTCCAAGTGGCAATAAAACATAATGAAATTCATGACGGTCCGTTGATAAATAATTTATTTTGCACTCTCAATTCATTACCATTATCACAAACTTTTCACACTTTTATATAAATATTATTTATGGTAGAATTTTATTATAAACTATAACTGATTTTAATTTATTAATAACCGCTCACAGTTAGTAAAAGTATATAATAAATTGTTGACTTTATCAAGAAATAATTGATGATAGAATCGACAGCAATTATTGCAGTGAGGTTTTCTGAAAACTATAATTAATCAATAAATTTTCGTATTTTACAATATTGCCGTTCTCATTTTATTTTACTCACAATTATTATTATCCGTTTGGTATTGTTTTTTTTTTACACACATGTCACTAGGGCAATCGACTTCTCAGATATGAAAGTATGTCTTCTGTACCTTTCATCAAAATTGCTTGTCGTGGTTGTTTGAAACAATTTCCAGAAAGCAGCAGTGTTCTGATTTAACCCAAAAAACAAAAAAATATAAACACAAAAATATTGTTTAAAAATTATTCTTATTATACAATTAAATTCATGCAGTTTTCAAACAATTATTCTCTTTGGTGGATACCTGTACCGAATATTTTTCTATTATATTGTTTTTCACATCACTATGTCGATGAAATTGAACAATGACGATGTGGTTTTATTTTATGTCTGAGCGCAATGAAAAAGCATGCAATGCAGTGCTCAGGATTCCAATGATAATGTTGGTGAATTGAAGCACATCAACAATAATAACTATTGAAATAATATGAACATAAAAATAAATCATAAATAAAAATTATAATGGGGAAGTGGAAGATGTATCTAAATATGAATTTTACCTTGAGGCAACAAGCGCAATGTTTCATACAATTCAAATATTTATGATTTGATAGAATTTAATATTTCATTTTTTAAGGCAATCATGCATTGTATGAATTTTGATTATATTGTCATGTATTCATATGAATTTTTTTTTGAATTCACCTAAGATTCGTTTGGTTTCCCAGTTCTGATGGAACATATCTGATATTATTATTTGATAAATCCAAAGTTGCCAATCTTGATAGTTTTACCAATAGCGTCATGTCAATATCATTTATTTGATTATCATGAACAATTAAAATTTCCAAATGGGAAATTTTATAAATACATTCAGGTACAACTGTAAATCTATTATGAAAAGATAAAATGTATGTATTAAAATATAGACATTCACTTTTTGAGAATTTCTTCATTAATATTGAATAAATATTTTTATTTCATTAATGTTTCTTTACTTATTGTGTGAAATATTAATTTCACGTAAATGTTCGAGCATTCCAATACTTTCTGGCATTGATGTCAATTGATTTTTGCTCAAGTCCAAATATCTCAAATGACCAGCGAATGATTCTCCCAGCCAATTTGGCAAAGATATTAATTGGTTGAAGGATAATTTCAAATCTTCGACAGTTTTTACCAATGCTAATTTTTCAGGTAATTGAATTAATTTATTTTTACTTAAATCAATACAGGTAACGCCAGCAACACTTGCATCTTCTAAAATTGTATCAGCAATGTCATGAAGATTTTGCGCAGTTAAACTCAATAATTTCGTATGTTTCATGGTATATCTAAAAAATATATATTTATTACCAGTAAATTAACTTTATTAGCATAAAGATATTGAATACTTCAAAGGATTGATTGAACTTATAATCAAGGACTCACTTATTTGGCGATTGAATGGCGATTGGCTGCGGTGATATAGATGGACTTGTCATATTAATCGACTCGGCGTCAAAATCTTGTCGCAAGTGTCGCAATATACGCGGTGTACCACATTGAATAATATCACGACGTATATTTTTAATTTCATTTCCATTAATTATGAATTGTTTGAGATTTGGCATTATACTGATAAAATTAGGCACTCTAAAATGACATTATTTATATTGGTAACAAATCACTACACTTTATACTATTCAAAATATAATATACATACAAAGATATTTTGTTGGAGGACAAATCTAATCGTTCCAGGTTCAACATTTTCATTATGTCATCAGGAATATTGTCTACTTTATTATTTGCCATTACCAAACTCTTTAATTGTCCCATGCCTTCCAAACATTCCATGTCAATTTCCTATTAGAGATATATAAAATATAATTTATCCCGCTCATATAAGCTAATAAAATACTGTATGAATTATTGTTTTATAATACTGTATTTGATAAATATATATACATACCGATATATTGTTATTTGATAGTTGAAGTTCTCGTAAAGCAGTGCAGCCAATTAAATCAGGAAATTGTGCGATATTGTTGTCATGAAGATTGAGATATTCCAATTTTCGCATTTCACCAAGTGGTGGAATTATTTCTAATTTATTTGAGCTCGCATCGAATTTCTTTAGTACTGTTTTGTTAAATAATAAATGGTATTTGATCGATTTATGTCAATTATGTATAAACATATATATTTTAATTAAGTATTGATTTATTATAAGAAGACACACCTCTCATGCTCATAATATCCGGTGGTAACTCAATCAATAGATTGTGACTTAAATCAAGGCTACACAATCGCACCAAATAACCCAGACCAACGGGCAATTCTTTTATATTATTATACGACAAATTCTAAATATTTTTGAAATTTATCATCGAATATACATGAATTATTGATTGATGTAATTAGTAAAATGAATAAATTTGTGAATAATATTCGATGATAGATGAAATGAAACGTATATGTAAACAAAACTTACTAGAGTTTCTAACATGACGAGATCTCCAATTGCAGGATCTATATTTGTTAGTTTATTATACGACAGATCTAATTGTCGTAAATTTTCCAGTGTATACAAATTTAAATTTACTTTTTGTATATTATTGTGTGAAAGATTTAATTTTTTTAATTTCGATAACGTTCCTAATTCATTTGGCAAGTTTTCAATTAAATTATCATGAATCTACAACAAATCATAAAATTTCAATTACAATTTATATATTTATGTTACTATATAAACAATTTATAATAAAATAATTGTTATATTTACTTACATCCAATTCAATAAGATCTGATAAATTTTCAATTTTAGAATCAATATTTGTTATACTATTAACACTGACATTTAAAATTTTTAATGATTCCTGTTCCCACCATCGATCTCTCATATCATCGTCAAAATCCAAATTCAAATGCAATTCCTCAATTTCCTCTTTGGTCAATTCATTCAAAGTCCATACTTTTAACGGAACTGCAGTTACATAATTCATAATAACAATTGTGTAATTAATGTTTATTTATATATATCAATATAAAATATTCACCTGTAGCCAATCCTGTGGATGATAAATTAAGTTCTCCAGTTTTACGTGCATTGATAATAATTCTCTCGGATAATACATCATTATCATCGTGTTTTGTTCTGGGTTTAAATACAGCCAAATAATTGACGCACTTTTTTTTTCCTCCCTGAACACTCATTATATTTGTTCAACACTGCGCTGTCAACTGATGGCTCGTTGTATTAATGGCACGTTAATGACTTTGTACACCAATGAACTGTGTGAACTACTGTTCATGACAATTGTTAATACTTTACTAAACTTCCTACGACCAATGCGACCTAGAACTTGTCGCGTAAATAAATGAAAAATTATAACGATTGGCAGTAGACATGTTGGCTTGTATGAAGGCCGAACTCAATCATCTATTATGCAGCTGTAAAAGCATTATATGACAGGATATCACAATGAGTATCTACTCTATCCACTGTAGATAGATATTGGTGTTGGTCGATATTTTTACTTCTGAAGTTGATGCAATTCGCTACAAATATCAACAGTTGTATATTCATGCAGTTTGATAATTATATTGTTGTTTTTATTATTTAATAGATGTCATAGGAAATATCTCTGAATTGTACTGGATGGTATGCAGTAGTCTGCAAGAAGAACTCGAACCCGCCCGGTAAAATAACGATGATTCACTTATTTGATTGAATAAATATCAATATTTTAAACGCAAACTTTTCATGTCATACAGTACTGTATACTAATTAATTCGAGAAAGTCGAGATTTTATTGATCCATGAAATCGTAATCGGATAAAGACCTTTCGCGCTAATATTCCATATCAAAACTTAATTAAAATGTAGATATTGTACATGAGATTATATCCATCGTTGGCTCTTCTATGCAGTTCTGATTTATCGTCAATTAAATAATTCTGACGAAGCCCACGTACAAATTCCACGTTTTACAATAAACTGCAAGGTGCAGTGCAAGTTGAATTACTAATGTGAATTATTTTTATATGAGGATTGAATGTAGTACATGGGTACACTATTATTTTCACGTAATGAATTCAGAAATGATGATTAAAGCGGCTACTAGAAAGAAAACCCTACATTACATTATAATTATCCATATCGACAAAAAAAAACTATTAAATTTCATTATTATGTTTTTTTTTATATTTTAAATATTTTTCATGTGCCTATTGAACATTTAAAATTCATAGTTAAATACATTGTTAAATAAAAAGAGCCTTATTATAAATAATACTCGAATGAGAATATTTGAGAGTTGATTTCATTGATAAAAAACATATGTCAATAGACTTTTGTCAATAAGACTTGTGCCAAATGGCATTAAATTAGATATTACAGCACTTTGAAATATATATATATATATATATCTATATATGGCGTAAAGCACAAAATGGAAATACAAAAAAAGTGATTTAAAAAACAAATAAAGTCTAGAAGGGGAAATGTGCGGTGATGTTGCGTGATAGCTCATGCCACTTTCGCGTGTCGAATTCTGATTTGCTTTGGTGAATCAAGTGTGTTTATATATATATATATATATGTATATATAAATCCGCCAGAACTTTAGTTATACGAAGGTAAATAATCGATAGTAAAATTTGTTTTTTTCTTTTTAATTCTTTCGTTGCAATGCATTTACTACATTCTTCTATTATACTCTGTTCGAAATGAAAAATATTCTCATGTACTCTATATTCATCCGTCACTCTTAATTATCGTTTTGATCAGAAATGAAAAAATTGATGAAAGAAATGTGAGATATGGTACCGCCATTGTATTTGGATATAGTTATGTTTTACATAAATGATGGTTCTTTCATAAATTTTTCAATTTTTTTTTATTCCTATTTGTGTTGCTCTATTTAAGTCACGTTTAAACTAAATTTTTCTTTGCTTATGTGACATAATAATTTAACGAGCACGCACTAACTGAGATGTCAATACTGATTCGTCATATAGCTTGCTGTTTTCGCCGCCATCATATTCATTTCTATTACTCTTTTTTGGTTTTTTGCGTCACCAAGCTATTCAATATGATGAAGCCGGAAAAACTGAGACATTGGCAAATTGTACACTCTGCACACACAAAGGACATTTGTAGCAGATTCACGTCGCGATAGTAGTTAAATTAGTTTCATCAACTTCGCCCTCGCGCTACTTATATATACCTACTGTGAATCGCGTGGTCGTGATTTGGATTCGTCCAAAATTACTTGACTATAGATACATACATACAAACAAAAAGGGAGAGAAAGAAAAAATGAAGAGGAGAAAAAAAAACAAGGGAGAGCGCGAGTGAGGGAGTAAGGAAGAAAACCCGAGGGCGTATTCTCGTCGAACGTGACTCTAATGATGGCTTTCGTGCATTTGGCTAACCATTATTATTTTTTTTTTATATTTATCAAGACTTATATAAAAGAGAAATAAATATCGATGTAATGGTGCTTCATTTTTATCAGGTTGATGAACTGTTCAGATGCCGCAAGATATTCCGACGCTGAATAAATCAGAAATTTTTCCAACATTTCACACATTCATATTGTAATGTTCCCTAAACATATTCATATATATATACATAACTTCTCGTGTAGACTCTTAACGTATAAAGAATAGGCCTCGTTTCTTAGTGAATTTTATTCGGTTGCCCCAGTTTTGGGAGCATGTCTTGGAAGTTAGATACTTCCTCAGGGACACACTGCGTGCCGCTTCGTTTCCTTTATATATTTTTCATTTTGATATACACACTGGGTATTTTGAAAATTTCCAAAACGTCTCAGGTAACAGATATGAATATATATAATTCAACTGATGCAAATAGTCAATGTGACTCCTGAAATCCTATACGACTTTCACTTTTCCCAAAGGTACATATACACAAATGTGTCAAATACCAACTGTGGAGGATTTTATATTATTTCCCAATCCTTTCCCTACTATACCAACTCAAGCATGTAGACTTATTGCACATACAGCTGTGTGGAAGCTGTTAGATGTCCGTATATTTAAACATCTTTCTGTGCGAGTGTGTATTGATCTAAAAAAATTTGTGAACGAATACAAGAAATAAAATATTACATGAAAATACAAGAAATATCAATAGGTCACATAAGAAGGAAATATATTTTGCTCTGCCAGAGGCAAAATTATTTTATAATGCCAAGTTCACCTGCTAAATATTTCACAATCAATGTCTTTCACAAAATATACACGAAGACAATAAAATAAAAACCGTTATTATGTCATTCGCGTGAATGGACAGCTAAACAACACAGTTTTGTCACAGCATTTATTATATTCTGTTTTATGTGAATTATATCGATTGTTCAACAGTATCCAACACAATAGTTATCGCAGTGTTACATTGTTATTTCAACTATAATACACACACTTCAATTATCAATGTGCACTATTGCTATTAATATTTGTGTTTCAAATACACTGTGTTGTGAAAATATTATAATTTACAGTAATGGACTCTGTTTTTCTGACAAAGTCCCCACACTTATATTTTATTTGTGTATTCTATTTTAATATTCAATAAAAAGTTCGATCCGTTATTCAGAAATAGATATCAATGTGTATCTTATCTTTTCATAAATATCATCTATCAAATTAATGTCGAATCAATATTGTAATGAAATATTGAATGCACCAAATTCAGTAGTTAGACAAATGTCTATTGAATTCAGTTCTATTTTCATACTTTTGCGCATCCACGAGCGTCAATGTTACAGCATTATAATTTCATTTCACCGTCAAACAGATAAACCAGCGATGGTGAAATATTCTATATATAGAGTAATGTGGTGGTGCATCTGAATAGGAAACTGAGTGAGACGAGAATTGGTATCTTTGCACAATTCATTATTGATACGATAAACTATGGTAGCAAACGGCTATCCGGCGGACACCACTGAAACCGGCAAGAGGATTCTACTTATCAATCCAGGATTAGTTACCACCCATGCGCATATCCGATTCACCTATTTAATAGTTTTGATAGTGAGCGTAAATCATCAACCGGGTGATAGTTGAACGAGAATTACTCTGTCATCTATATGTATATATCCATACATTTATGTATATTACTTAAGATTAATTTCAGTCTCAGTATAGAGAATCTTGTGATGCAATTAATGTGACTTGAATATCCTTAATGGCGCATATGAATATATTTAGCAAAGATGACTAAATATATTTGGCTATAAACTTGGACAGTCTTCATTTATAATATATATATATATATGATGAAAGCAGTATTTTATATTGGTTGTTTCAAATTATACTTTCAATTTGCAATTAAGAATATTATTGGCACTTTCCAGCGTTTCATCAATTAATCAATTGATAATTGTTTAATTCAATTGAACAGTATTGAAGCCAGCGTATTCCATATTTCGGGATACAAAATGAAAATTCAATTTCCGGCCACGAATTGAGAAACAATTTTTTTTATTATTACAGTTATTGAACCTTTATCAAATAATACGAAGCTGAATTAATATATGATAATATATGAAATATCCCATATATAATAATTTCATAATCGCTGATTATAACTGTCAGAATATTGGATCCCTTTTAATACTACCTCTTTAAATACACGACTATTCCTATTTATAATCAAGAGTCATATGGTGTATATATTAATTTATGCAAGTGGGTGATGTTGGCCAGTGATTGAAAGTGTAAGCATTGACCTTACATTTATATTGACGTCATATATCCTTTTGCGTAATACAAAAATAGATATTGATGTGTGAAGTTGATTGAGTTATTGAATGTCAATGTAGCAGCAGATGGCAGAAGATGACGCAGTTTTTATTCATACCTACGCGAAGATTTTATCTTTTCATTGTGGAAATTGACACGTGCGCGTGTATGTCTTTCTTTGTTGCGGTGATGACAGCGATGGTAAATTCGATGTTTATATGTGGGAGAATGTGTATTTCCCCGCGTGTGTATGCGTGTGTGTCAAAGTTACCCTCTTATGTCGTGCACATGAATATGCATAATTACTGTTTCAATCTATATAATTATTGGACATTGATAATCATCACCGAGATTCCTTCTGAAAGATAATAATAATGGTATGCTTTTGAGTATTTAGACTTTTCGTTTTTTCTCTTACATTTATTGTGAATGACTTTTCGTTCTAATTTTAGATAATGAAGTATTGGTTTTAATAAATTATTGACGCGAATATAAATTTGATATTTAGAATGGAAAATTATTGAAAATATCTGCGTGAACGTAATATTAATTGAATTTTCTTTATTTATGCGTATAGCGTTGATAATACGATAAACTTAAAATTAAAACTACAATGCAGAAGATTTTAATTAATATATATAGCTATTAAATCTGATCCCGAATTCAATGGATTTTAGATAAAGGTTTATATGAATCATTTTATTTTATTTATCATCAAATTTACGATTTTTTATTGCATTAAATGGAGAAAATTATTGATATTTTTGTACTCTGAGCAATCAAAAGATATAGAAAGACAGTGGAAAATATTAACTAATTCATCTCTCTCATCAAATATTAATCGCTCATTTGTCACGTACGAGTATATTTCATTCAAATTTAATCTGACTATTAATATATTGATGTTGAATTGTGATTTAATTATTAATTTTCATTAATTATATAACATATCACAAATTGCTGTGAGATATACTTATCTATTCAGAATGATATTTCAATTCAAATGCAACTAAATGAAAGTCTCTATCAACTCGACAAACAAAATCTCATAATTTTTAAATGAGTTTAAAAGAGAATATATTTTTTTTTATCACAATTTGACTGTGTCTTGATTCAATTTCTCTTCTGCATACGTATGTATGTATATGTGGGGGCCGGTGTCATACTTTATGACTTTGATCGGTGAAAAAAATGAAATCATCTGATTCAGAGAATAACCACGAATCCCGGTGAAACCCGTGGGACGTCAGAATATACCAGTTTTAGATATTCAAACGCCCACGAGCTTGTTGAGTGGCATATATATTTGCATGTGGAGACTATGTAATACCTACTATGTGGAATAGAGAGAGAGAGATTGGCAACGGCTATATGAATCGAACAGTGTGTTAGATTTATATGCTTTCTATATTTATAGATGTCGCTATATATGTAGATCTAATATACAATGTTTTAATACATATGCAAATGAACATCCGCAACATCATTCTATACTATGATGAAGAGGTCGTTGTGCTTTTTACGTTTGGTTAAAATGATTTATTTTTATTATTTGAAAATCATATTCATATGTATATATATATATATATTTTCTTTACTCCATATATCGAAGTGAAATTTTTTTGTACACTTTTTCTTATGAATTATTGTTATCTTTTATATATATATTATATTATTTCATCGACAACTCCAGAGGAAAATGATAATTTTACTGTCATGCGGGAAAGATTGACAGAGATATTCATTTGTTTCTTCTTGTCTCCTTTGTGTCATTTTTTTTTTTTTTTTTCATTTGTGACCCCATAACATTTGATCATCGGTGAAGAGCTTCGTATATGCAAAATTCGACATTTACGTGCTCTTTTTATTTATTTATATTGTTTCAAGCTGGGCCATCTTCCCCAAAAAATTCTGTATTATATTGCCTGTGTAATTGTATGTGTATACAATGAATACACGCAACATTTATTTTAAAATGTCAAATTTAACTTTATGAAAATGTTTATTTTTATATGTATGGAGGTCATTGATAACAAAGGGCCATGAAAATTTCTCAGCTCAATTTCGTTGCGCCAATTTACAAAGTTTATGGGTTAAATATCCCCGTTTGCATATATACATATAGTATTTATTGGCGATGAATATATATATATATATTTCTATACATATATACATACGTACATAGAACCATATATACACATGTATATATTTCATCAGGTTTGGAATTCAGGGGTTTTCTTCTCCTATGCAAACGGTCACGTAAGCATTTACTGAGCTGAAGAGGCAAAACTAAGTTTTGCTCCTCAAGATTGGCACGTCTGACTCTCAGTGGCGGCTTGGCTTCCTCTTCCGTTTCAGGGTAATAAATCAGCGGTATTTCCACACGACCAACTCATATCTACATTCTATTTTGCTATATAAATATATACAATAGTGTTTTGAAGTCAATCGGACGTGCAAAAAGCAACATTCGCACAGCAATATAATCGCGAGCTCCGCGAGTGAACAATAGACTATGGGGAAATTAAAATGCAAATAGATGTCGAGGTGGTGAATGTAGGGCTTTGTTAGTCGACAATCACTTGCGATAGTAGATTAGGTACAATTGTGTGTGTGTCGGTATGTGTAGGTGTTTTAACTTGTTGTATTCGCTATATATTTATAAATGTATATATATAAAGACATTGTCGAAGCTGTTAAGACTTGCTTCATGGCAGTTTATACGGGAGTTTACTTAACAGCATCACCACTTTCAATATGTATATATGTATATTATCATAGAGATTACATATTTGTGTATTTCATTTAATCGTAACTGACGTTACATTTTATTCAGGTCACTGTGTCAATGTATATTAAGTTTCATGTTGATATCAAAGTATTTTTCGTTCTTCAGATGAAGATCAAGAGGTTATTTCTATTAAAATATTTTGTATATTTATATACCATGATATATACATATACATGTACACATATATATATATATATATATATATGTATTGGTTTTGATAGTAGTGCAATCGCCAACTGTTATTACCAAGTGCCCTGTGTCTTTGCAAAATAATTGCATTGAAATTAATTCTCTTTTATACTGTCTATGTTGATGGTTGAATAATTATTTTTCTTTCATTTAAAAATAGTTACAATGCAGTTTTTTATATTGTAAAAATTGTCGTTTCTTCCTTTATACGTTTGTCTTTGGGATTATTCTTTTTCTTTCCATTATTGTGTTTGAAGATGTGATACAAAGTTTAGTCTTACAGTCAGGGTCTTTGATAGAGCAGCATTTAATCAGTGGACCGTGTGCAACGACACTGTACATCTTCAGATGTTCGGCAGCTTCAAATTTCCAGTGGTTTAGTCGATATCAAACTAGCTGTAGCTTGGAATCTGTTTGATCCACGTTTGCAATTTAACATTATCGTTCAACATAGTCGTCACTGACACATTGCTAAGCTTTCAAAATGCAATTTCAAAATGTTCTCTTGGTGGTATTTGGTATGTAATATGTGTAGTGATAATGTTCATTTCAATTACATAAAACATTACGATAATTTAATCATTCAATATCAATTTTACAGTTGTTATTGTGATTTCCGTTGGGTCCGTGTCTCCCAATGATTTGTGCAGTTGCAGTCATTGTGAAGGTACAAAAGTTCTTAGTATACAGGAAAACGATAGTGATGAGAATGTAACGTCAATGGAGGAAAATGTAATGTTGAAAGAAGATTTCGACGGTGATGGAAGTGAAACAATTTGTGCTAGAGAACGCGACCATGAAGATCGATCTTTTCCAAGTATTTGTCATATGTACTGTTATAATGCTTGCACGGAGTTTAACGCTAGGGTGAATAGCGAGCAGAATAGCACGTACGACGTGATGGCATACAGAACGAGTAAGCAATGGTGATCGTTTGTCAGCCTCTATTTTTACATCGTGCACGCAAAGGCCTCATAAATATTTTACGATTTATATATTCAATTTATTTTTCTTTTTTCTCACTGTCTCTCTTTCACTCTATAATAATAATCTATTTTATACCACTTAATCTAAATATATATATATGTGTGTGTGTGTGTGTGTGTGTGTATTTATTTATTTTTTGTCATTCAGATTATTACAAACTTCACGATGGACCGTGCCCAAGGCGTTACCAAAAAACATCAACATAATTGTACAATAATAAAACAGTGTTATTAACGACGAGGAAATAGTTTTGTATAACATTCAATGAATGTTAATTGTAATGGGATAAAATATCGTGTGGAAAATCGTTTCAATTTACCACACTTGCTTCAATTATTTTTCGTTAAATAAAAGAAAAGAAATTGAGGAAAAAAAAAAATGACAATCTTCACGATGAAATTTTATTTGATAAACTCTCTAGTGGAATTAATGTAACCTCTATCATTCAACGTGTGAATACGTGATGATGATGGTAGTGGTGGTGGTGGTGGTGTTGGCAGTGGCTCAATAATATAAAAGCTTTGAATCTCATCAGCTGCTAATAATGTTCCAATTACTAATTATATAATTAGTGAATTTACGTGGGGGATTGAAAACGTTGGCAAAGGTTGTCAGACGAATATATATATATATATATATATATATATATATATATATATATATATACTTGGATGAGGGTGTGAATCCATGATAAACTGTATTCAGTCTTGCCTGAAGTATATATATACATCTGTACATATATACATATGTTTATATACGTATATGTATTTGTATACATTCACTAAAAAAGCAAATATGAGTTTGGACATGTATGATAGTTGCCTTATGCATGGTTTTATATGAGAAATAACTAAAAAGAAATTTAACCGGACACTTGAGTCTTTGCAAATTGAGTTGTACGGTAGTGGAATTTAAACATTCAAATTAACCCGTTTAGCAAGTCAAAGTGTCTAATGTGGCGGTGGCTAGGCCAGTCTTGTGCTCGACTTTGTAAAATTCAATCGATACTACTACTACTACTACTACTGCTGTTGCTGCTGCTGCTGCTGCTGCTGCTGTGCATAATTTTTTTATTTTTTTACTAGCCCGCTTTTTATCTTTTCATGACTTAACGTTAGTATTATATTTCTTGATTGCATTAGGTATACTTATATACGAGACGCATGGGAAATATTATCTCAATTATATTTCATTCATCAAATTTTCTTATGATGTTTACATGTATATAAACAATGTTTTAATGACAATAATTAAATCATACCGTATTTCAGTATTATCCTGTGCTATTGGGCATTTCTCTTGGGTGAACAACTTGCATATATATATTTAAGACACGATTAAGTTAGTTATATTGGAGTCAGCATTATTGTGTATAGAAGTTTCAAAGTTTCCCAGTTATTTATTTTCGTTTTGTTTTATTTTATTTTATTTTTTTTTTCCATTGTCTGTTTGGTGAACGAGCAAGATGTTCAGTCATGAAGAGGCTTCCGATATTTTTCTCCGCCGTGACAACACGACCCACTTTTATATAAATATGAATATGTATCTTTGTAGACAAATTATTTATGTGAAGAAAAAGAAAAAAATGGCTACTCAAATCATGTAAATGATATTTTGATATACACAACATATTTGAATGTCGTGTCATCGATTTTTCAATACAATTATATTCATTTGTTGATTATTAATTGTGTCTCATCGCTATTATTGGCACATAAATGATAATATTGCCAATAAAATCAATTAAACAATAAAAATAAAAGAGCTAATGAATACGTTAGATACTTGCGGCAGATTATTATAGGGCTTTCTTTGCTCTATTTGATATTATGAAAGCAAGTGATATTGAGCGTGAAGATAGTTCGTACAACATATACGATAAATCATTTCTACCCTTGATACCACACTCACAACCCTCATCCTCACTCGGTATCCGCACAATGATGGAGCGGGACACGGGACAACAAATATCATTGTGAACATTACGAGACATCGAAATGATTTTCACTCTACTCATAATTTCACCACTACGACAACGATGCTATTATTGATATAAAAAAAATTTGATAGGATAAAGGCCAAGTGCAGTGAGCCGTGTCTCTTGTGAAATTTTGTGGGTGCGCATACATTCAAATACAGGGTGATAAAAACAAATATAAGGAAAGGCAGGAAGAAATGGATGGAAATAAAAAATAATATCAATAAAATTGCCAAGTTTATCGGGCTGTTAAGGAACGTATATACATGTATATATATATGAGTCTCGGTCTGAGGATATAGAATAGGCCACTCTTGCAGGTCATCGTGGTATTTGTATAACCCCCATCGTCGTTATATTCCCGGCCATCACCCTGCATATGATAGAACTCGCACATTCCCATCGGTTGAACGCGCGGTGCAAAGGGGAGATCGTATATACGTTGTCGTGACGTTGGCTCAGTAGTGGGGTATGAATGGCGCGCGCTGTCTACCGAAGAGGAACCCTTGCTCCGTATGTAGAGGGGCGGACGCCACTATAGAAAGCTTTAGAATATATGTTGAGGCCCGCCAAGTTGGAAGTTCAGTCGTGACGCGGACGACACGCGCGATAGCTCTCTAATGCTAATAGGGTGTGCATGGTATATTCGTATTAAAAAATATTGCGAGAATTGTGAATTTAAAAGATTGTATTGAGAGTATAGATAATAATTCACGGAGAAATACTATATGTTTGTGGTAATAAACAACATAAATATGAAGATTGATGGGACTATGAACTGTATGAGGATGGCTATTTTGTCGAGGGTTGTTTTAACATGGAGTCATCGAATCGTGACATTACTCGTGTTTACTACACTCATCGCCAGCACGAGATCACAATTAATCGGTGAGTTTTGTCATGTGTTTTAACATATTCGTTTTGTAATAAATATTTTTCGTCGCTGTTCAATTAACGAGAGAGTGTGTAAAAGTAATGTATATATTCGAGAATTTATATTGTGAGTCAATCAAGTTTCAATATTTTATTCCGGTAGAAAAAAAAAAATCGTGCGGGGAGGAAATAAAAATTGATTTATTGTTTCAATTTTCACGTAGTCTGCAAATAATTATTTTATTTATTATTGGTCCAGCGTCAATTGAATTTAAAAGTTGATGACCCCTCTATTTTTTAAATGAACTAACCAATTTAAATTATTTTGCTTGTGTCCTCGTTGTTGTGATATTATGAATTTTCTATATTGACAACTTTTCAATTATATTAACCAATTATTTATTGACAAATTTTATTTATAATTCGGTGTCGCATTTATTATTTTAAATGCATCAGATGAATGCTTTTGCACCATCACCTTTCGATAAACTTTGTGCTATCAACTTCACACTGTCACACTTTCTGCAAACTCGAAGCGAATTATATACGATATATAATTGCATTTTCCCAACTTGGTGTTCTCCTACTTGTTTCGATACATGTACATCACAAAATCTCTCTCCCTCTCACCCTCACTGTCTATCGATATATACATATAGATGCACATAAATATATATATATATATATTTCGACTAACAGCATCTCATTCGATATGTGCACATATTTGAAGTTTCACAATGAACCTCGGCATGTCACTACACTATATTACGAAACAATGTACACCCAACTTCTTCAGGATGTCAAATATCATCAGTCACATTCACTAATTTCTTCAACATAATTACAAACAAATTTCCAAACATCTTCGCCAAATAAATCCAATTCAATTAATATATTTCAATGTATATTAAACATAACTTATATACATTTTAACAAAACCAGTAAAATAACCAAATTAATTCCACATGAAATACCGATGACACAGCAACCAGAAAAAAAAATTATTCAAATCTATTCATTACAAAATTTCAATCCACAACGGAATAAAAAAAAAGACCCGATCTCTTGTCACCAAAATGAATTGTATTTTTCGTGCACGTGATTTAAAAACATTGCAATATCCTCGACAATGTTTTTGCTTTTATTTTTTGTTTTTTTTTTCATCACGAGTATCACTTGCTTGCTTGTACCGGTATAGCGGTAAAAGTTTTAGTAAGTGGCATTTCCCATTGGGACGATTATTTGTGAAACAATAAGAATGGCAAAGAGTACAAGGGTAAAGTAGTAAAAAGTATATATATATACATCAGACAGATGTTCTAAACCAGAACAATTGGATATGTCTTCAAATGAACTTTATTAAATGTTTTTATTTACAATCAATTGCTAATGTAAAAGGAACTTGTACTGCAGGTATATCCCTATACAGTGCTCAACAAGATTATATCACTCAGTGTATATATGTATTGCAAACGATCAGCAATTTCATTGACATTGATATCCTTGATAATTGCATCGACGATATATTTGCCATCATTCTGAGTAGACAAGCTTACTATTGTAATTGCACGTTGAACAGACGTGTACTTGTTCTGCACATAGAAAACAAGTGAAATGTAAACGGATGGATAATATCGAGAAGTTGATTGTTGGTTCATGTGGGCATACTGTAGGTATATACAATCGACAAGCTACATACTCATATAGGCATCTGTAAACAGATACATATACATATATATAACGATACATAGATGCTGCTACAGTATATATATGATAAATATTATATAGCGTTTGGTATATATTGGCTTTTTACGTCACTGGGCATTTGATTGTATGCAAATGTTAAACACGTTTGAGTTTGGACGATATATGTGTTCGTCAAAAGTGATATTCACAAAGAGTTATATATATATATATATATAGGAGAGGGTTCTGTTAAGTGACTGACTATATAAAGGGTTGTAAGAGAGAGCCGGAGAGAGAGAGGGATGAAATGTCGAGTCGTATGTATTTGATTCGAATCGCAATGTCAATAATCGCGCAGTCACCAGGGAATAAAATGGATTATCTATTTGTCTGTACATATATGTTTGTATATATATATATACATATAATATTTAGGTTATATCGGGCGGAAATTTCTCATGGAAATGCCGCAATGAATATATAGGTGGCAAGGAGAAGGACTGTTTGACAGCGAATTGTGTGTAACGTAGCGATATGTATTACACACTCAGATTTTGCTTCGATCGCGTGCCACATTTTGCACATTATCGTGTATAGAAATCAATATTACC
>CAJUYH010000949.1:0-55035 GCA_910591685.1 Galerucella tenella | reverse complement strand
TGAAAACGTGCATGGTTTTTCTGTATTTCATTTCGCTTAATCGAAATTTGATGCACAATTTCTAGTTTTGGTACAGCTGTCAACCTAGCTGCGAAATTACTGAAAAAAATCAATTAGCTGGAATATTTGCATGTTCTTATGTATGTTTTGCTGCTCAATTTAAATTTGATGTGAAATTTTGAATTTTGAAACTAGGAATTTGTCAAAATTTGAAATATAATAATCGCAATCAGCGGCCAAATTTCCTAATAATTTGCGAAAGGTTTTAAGACGATCCTAGCATTTTGGAATTATTTCTCGATATTATAGAATGTTTACTCCATTGATTGGATTATATTGAACTATTCTAAGTTTTTAAATGTTGACTGTTGAATAACTATTAACATACTATTTTAGATAACAAATTGACATCAAATATCTGCATAGTAGAGATAGTGATTTTTCAATAGCCATCTCATATTGGCATCGACTGTCAAAATCGTTGTTGTGAAAACATTTCTACATTGGACCATTTGAAAAGCGGGAATTTCTGACACTTTCTATTATTATTCTAATTGCGTGATTTGCTTTGATAAATTAGTTGATGGTAGAGAACTCACTGGATTTGGAATATTAGTTAATTTTTATTTAGTGAAGAGCATGTGAGCTATTTAGCTTAATAGATCAATTAAATTTTTGATGTGCCGAGGTATTCAGCTTTCATATGAATAAATTTGATTGAGAATGCAAAAAACTGACACTGGGTACGAATAGGGCCTGCAGACAGCATGCCTGCTTCTGCAGCAAATTCGTGCCCAACATATTCTTCAAAACAATTTTGTTTGATAAGAAATCTTTTCAATAAGAAACCTCAATCAACTCATGTAATACTTCACTTAACCTAAACACGCCAGCAACGTTGGTATTTTAACGAGAGACCAACCAATAGAAATGCAGAATTATTTATATAGGTATATTACTTGGTTATACCCTTAAATTAGAACTAGAAGATGTACTCCTACTGTAGAACGCAATAGTCACGTGTTATCCCACTTATAGTTAATACTATGTTTATACTTAAATTATTGTAAAACCGGTCCATAATGTAATTTAGTGATATCGATAGGAATTGAAAATTACGTGAACGTGCACTTACTGATCATATCACACATTTTTCGATTGCATAATTGATAAACTTTGGCTTCATGTGATGAGAATTGATTAATTTAATTTAATTTCAATGGTGAAATATATTTTGAGACCAAGTTCTGAATATAAAAGTTAATGTGGGAGAATCTAATTATTAGGAAAATCCTATTCAAACTTGTTAATGAATTCATATTCACCGTATTGTAAACAATTTTAATTTAATTCTTTGTGCAATTTTATATTCTACAGCATCATCACAAACGAATTTATACCGACACAACCAGAGCCTCCAATATTGAGATATAACGACGATTATGTGGGGGGACCTGCCACAGTTATTGTCAAGAAAAAGATCGTTACTGATGGGTTAAATGTAAGATACTTTTCATTTCAATAATCCCAATAATCATTCAGACATGCAATACTAATGAAATAAAATAATATAACATGTTATCTACGATATTTATCCTAAGTAGGTTTTTACACATCCAAATATAACTGGCAGGCTGACTTTTCCAGTGATCTGTCATAAATTAACATTATTTGCGCTATATAGCGACAGAGCTGACCTTTTTTCAACAAAACTTTCAACGTATTGGATGGTTTCATAAATATTGATGATTCCATCGACAATAAAATATGTAGAAACCGGAATCCATAATATTGGTATTCACATACTTGTCAAAATTGTAGAGTAAATTTCGTCATTTTCAATGATGAAAATAATCATGGCTACTTTATGGTCTCTTGGATTGCTTCTGTATTTTCAATATAATGTTGAAGACCCGTTTATTTTCAATACCGTGTGCTTGCATAAGAAATCTTGTGTGCAGTTCAAGCAGGAGCTTTTTTCTGGTTCCGCATCTTTGATAAATTCATATTTCTCAAATTTACCACCCCAAAAAGAATAGCTGGATACATTTTCTGTGAACCTTCATTTCCAAACCCGCTCGAGATATTTCTTGACTAGTACAGCATATCATGTCCTGATAATGTATCCACTACTCTTAAAATATATATATTCCAGAGTATAAGATATGTTACTAGTTAAAAACTAGCAATATAAGGTGATGAAGACGAAAATATTGATAGGTTTCCAAAAAAAGTTGGAGGGTTTTCTCACAGTAACTATTTATAATTGTTAGCTGCATTCCATAGAAAAGAAGCTAGTTTTGATCCATATAGAGGGGGTACTTTTTGTGAAGACTCAAGGAATGACAACTAACTGGAGTTTTTTGGACAAAATTGAAAACTCAATCGAAAGGAGATGATAACAATAAAATTCCTAGGTAGTTATTTCAGGTGCCTATATGGAAAACGTTATTCATTCAAAACAGTTGGATATGAGCAAATACTCAAACACACAGGAGGATATTATTCAAAGAGGAAAGAGTAATGAGAAGATTGAGATCGCAGGGTTCACTGACGAGTACAGTGGAACTAGTGAGTAGGCAGATTAGGGTTACGAAATCGTGAATATCTATATTTCTCCATCCGATGATAATCGCACTGAGCCGATAATCGAACGCCGAGAGTAGCTTTGCCAGAAAAACTACTACACATTCTCCCAAACTGAAAGTAAGAATGTTCTCTTTTATAAATGAAGAGAGTGACATTTATCATTTCATATGCTTGCGGAGAAAGCAAAACGATTTCTCATACTATTCATCCAACTAGCTGATTTCATCTTAGTAACTTGCCTATAGTTTACTTCAACAAGTACATGGAGTGTTGGAATGCAATAATCCTTAAGCTAACAAATTATTCTTAAATATATTGTTAATTTTAAGTGCAACTCTGTAATATCCGATAAACACTTGTACTTCTTCCTATTGTTCCAAGGAGCTTCTAGAAAAGTCCCATATAGCAGGAAATATCTAGAAATTGCAGTCTAAACTTCACTTAGATGACTGAGCCAGCTACAGTAAATAATTCTTAACCAGGCACCCTCATATTAATCATATCACATTTTTTGCTTAAGCAAAAAATTTTAACACACATGATTCTGTCGACACAATGTACTAAAATAATTTTTGTGAATAGAAACCTGCCCATTTACATTTAATCGAATGAACAACAAATGACAATAATTTATTAACAAATTTTAAATGTTATAGGTCCCTTTCTCGGCGTTAAATGCGGCGGAGAAATTGGTTGGAAGCTTTGCGCAGCGAATTGAAGAACCTGTAGAGATTAACAAAAAATCAATCACCGTGCAAGCTGAGGCTTCCAAACCGATTGCATTATTAAATGTTGAAGCTACTAAACATGTGTCTGTTAATATTTAGTTTTAGTTGATAATTTAAGATATTACTAGCATATTGTATATGGTGGAATTTTTCCAAATAAATTTTTCATAACGTAATAATGGCTGCTATTTCCAAATCTTACATTTCCGGGGCTCCGTACCCAGAGGGTACGGACCCTGCCTGCCCGTCTGTCACCAGGCTGTATCTCATGAGCCGTGGTAGTTAGACTGTTAGAATTTCCACAGATGGTATATTTCTTTTTCTACTCTCACACTAGTAAATTCCATATTACCTACTATTTGGTTACTAAGTGAATAGATGATTACGGATACTGACACGTAATGACTAGCACGTAGTGAAAAAAATTACGCTTCAGTTCCAGAAAAACAACAATTTATCACCCAAGCCTAGTCAGTCAATGGTTTCGAGTAACCATGGAAACGAGTTAGTAGAGGTTGTTTTGACGTTTAATAATTAATAAGACTCACTGTCACTGGCTGTTTGTGTGAATTTACATTTGTTTTGACAAATAATTGAAATGAGCTCATCAAATAGTGAAAACGAACTAAGTAGTACACCACCCAATATTATACAATTAGCCGCGGACACTACTGACAACATATTGCCAGAAAAGTCAAGAGGAAGATATGAAAATGTATACTGCGAACAACTAACAATGTAAGTTCATTTTCTGAAAACGTACTCTTGGCATATTTTGGAGAAATCACTAAGAAATTCAAACCATCTTCATTATGGGCAGTATATTCGATGTTGAGGAGTACTATAACTTTGAAGAATAATGTCAATATTGGAAATTACACAAAACTGCGAGGTTACTTAAAAAGACAATCCGACGGTTTTGAAAGCAAAATATCGAAAACCTTAAATTCTGATGAGATAAAACTTTTTTTTAAATGAAGCTCCTGATGTGCAGTATTTTTTTCTGGCTACTGTTCAATAAATAAATGCTACTTGTTATTCATGCGTTTTATTTTTATTAATGAAGTTGTTCGTAGAAAAAGTATAGTACACAACTAGAGCTGTAAGCTTATTACATGCTTATAGAATTACCACACTCGCCGCTACGCGGCTCTTTCGCAACTTTTCTATTCGCATGTAATAAGGAACTTAGAGTTTTTTCAACCATCCTTTGCCGTTACGTCATACATTGTCCAGCTTGCTCTCTCATTCATGAAATGGATGAGACGGAATTATGACGTCATTAACGTATTCCTTATATAAGGTCGACATAAATTTTATCTGTTACTTTTGACAGTTCAGATCTAATATTTTGAAAACAATTCCTAACATAATTATGTCATTGATTATAATTTTGAGGTTAAGTGTGAAAGAAGATTCAACTAATATAAGACATACGTGAAACAGTAGAATACGTCACCGATTATGACGTAACGGCAAAGGATGGTTGAAAAAACTCTACAACTCTTGTTATGTAATATACTATTATAGTTAAAATAATACCCTTCTTGGTGTGCGTCATCGATTGTATATCGTATATCCGGGACTTTGGCATGTCGTTTATTTTATTTGCTATTTTGACACATAGCTAACCTTAAATTTGATAAATAAGATCATCAGGATTGTATTTAGCCAAATTCGAAACGGCTATGCAATTAATAATTACCAGCTTCTTTTTCTAACTGAAAATACTTGAGAACTTTCAAAATACTGATGTTTTTCCGTGTATTCATGCATATTTTTGTATTATTCATATAAATAAAACAATAAGACTAATATTCACTTTTCATGAATAATAATTGACCGTAAACAACAAAGTACAGACCTGTCAAGAACTGTCAGTGTGACAGTAGAAAAAGACGTAAGACTTATTGCCGCTGCGAAAGTAACGCCTTCATAGTATTTTAAACTCTCGATTGATAGGTTGAGCTTGAGCGTAATCTAAACATCAACCAATCAAATTTTTGTAAGTCAAAGATTAGGGTTAACGTTTGTAATACATTTAAACGGTTCATTATTGTGATATTTTGATTAGGATTAATCACAGACCTGCCTTTTTCCATTTCTTTCTACGTAATGTGTTAGAAAGACATTAACAATCGATGACGCACACCAAGAAGGGTATTATTTCAACCATACCACATATAGTTGAAATAATACCCTTTTTGGTGTGCGTCATCGATTGTTAATCTCCTTCTATCACATTACGTAGAAAGAAATGGAAAAAAGGCAGGTCTGTGATTAATCCCAATGAAAATATCACAGTAATGAACCGTTTGAATGTTTTACAAACGTTAACCCTAATCTTTGGCTTACAAAAATTTGATTGGTTGATGTTTAGATTACGCGCCAGCACAACCTATCAATCGCGAGGTTAAAATACTATGAAGGCGTAACTTCCGTAGCGGCATTGTGTCTTACGTCTTTTTCTACTGTCACACTGACAGTTCTTGTCAGGTGTGTACTTTGTTGCTTACGGTCAATTATTATTTATGAAAAGTGAATATTAATTTTATTGTTTTATTTATTTGAATAATACAAAAATATCCATAGATGCACGGAAAAACATCAGTATTTTGAAAGTTCTCAAGTATTTTCAGTTAGAAAAAGAAGCTGGTAATTTATGAATTGCATTGCCTTTTCGAATTTGGCTGAATACGATCCAGATGATTTTATTTATCAAATTTTAGGTTAGCTATATGTCAAAATAGCAAATAAAATAAACGACATGCCGAAAACCCGGATATACGTCACAATCGATGACGCACACCAAGAAGGGTATTATTTCAAGTATAACAACATACATACCTCTGCTATAACAACAAACACTCAAATTAAAATGAAATAAATAGTTCAGGGGCGGTTATTATTATTTTGCTTAATATTTATAACGGCAACAAGAGACGCGTGAAATTTCACAAAATATTCAGTTATATATTCACTTGGCAAAGAAATAATCAAATTACAACGAAACAAAGATTTAAGTGGAGCTTACATAAATGGCGACTCTTCGGGGTGGGCAAAATGACCAGTGCCTACCCTATGAGGTTTCGTGGAGAAAACAATTGGAAGCCAATTTTTTTTTTTCATAAAATGTCTTATCTCCCGCCGTGAGTATGAAACATTAAGTCTAAAACTTAATTGTTTTGTATGAAATTTCCCCGAGGCGCGCTAAGATTCCGTTATTTCAAATTCACTGCACGCCATCTTAATAACAAAGTTATAAGCACAATCAAGTGTGGGCACGCCCATGCCGACAGATAGTACAAAGACAAACCTAACTGTTACATGTCATGAGAAATACAAAGAGTGGGTGTGAGCCGCATGTGCTTTGCTCATCGATTATTTGGGTAACCAGGAGGGCAAGCGAGTGCCAATTGTAAAAAGTGTAAAACAATTCCAAAGGTATAGGTACTTCAAATTAAATATACTTTCCGACTATTGTTTTGTTCTTGTTCCCCTTATAACTTCAAAATGTTTGGGAATTGGTGTAAGATCTAAGCTTTCATTTGGATTAATTCAATCATTATTATCAACATTATGATGGATTCCATCAGAAAATCCATAGGTCTAATTTCGGTATCTCACTGAATATGACTTCACATCTGGATGGCGCTTTTATTTAAATTGTGCAAGCTCGGGTTCCGGCAAGCCCATCAGATAGATTTGTTGAACAGCCGAATGTATTTCACTACTTGGCGTTCAAAATTTAACAGGGTGAATAAGTGTATTGAGTTTATAAGCGGAACTATGAAAATTACAAGTCCAAGCCTAAGTGTTAAAGTTACTGTTCAGTAAGAGCTATCAGTTAGGTATTAGTAATAAAAAAGATGTTGATCTTTTGTTGAAGCATAAATTTCATAACCCCAATCTGGACAATGAATTATTTATTCATAAAATAATAGGTGCCCCATTTAAATTGTAGAGAGCTTAGTAGTTAATCACAAAACAGGGAATAGGTCGTTTGTCAAGGTGTATTCGGTTGACGGGTAGCGAGACTTGTGACATCGTTTTAAATTGTTGGCATAAAGATACGTAGGTAATAAGAAAATTTTTAATTTGTGGTCTTCAATTTCGTTTGCCCACTCACTGTCAAACTCCATGAGCCACCAATGACTCACACACAACAAAGGTGAATTTTGATCCTTGTTTTTGCTCGATATTGATAACGGCAACAGGTAGACCCTTGAATTATGTGTTAGGAGTTGAATTATTCAGTTCAAAAATAAATAATTGAATTGAAATGAAATGAAACAAATATTTAAGGGGAGCTATCATCGATTTTTTTGCCGTTTTTATAAATAATGGTACAGAATCCGTCTTGCGCGAGTTCCACTCACATTTGACCGGTTATTTCCATTAAATGTCGTGACACCAAAAAAGTAATCTATTTGGAAATAGAAGTTCAAATTTGTTTCCAACATGCAAGTTCCTCAACACAATATTCCTGATCTGAAAATTTGGGAGCCTAACGCAACATCACAGCTCCAACGCTCAACTAGGCCCTAGGTACGTCAAACAGTGTGCTTTGTCGCCGAAGGGCAGAGGCGTAATAAAATACCTCTCATTGTTTCCATGAAGTCTATTTTGAATAAACTTTGGCTTCTTGAAAAATTAAACAGCCTAAATTTTTTTCTATAAACTGTTATAATTAAAATATTGAACTTATAAAAAGTGTTCCAATTACATTGACTAACTATTCCGAAACAAGGTCGAATGCAAGAAAACTAATTACAAAAGATGACGGTTTGACGTTTCTAATTAAATTATGAAATGGAGCCGTTAACATACTCAGATTATCGATAGCGAGGCATGACCATAAACAGAACAAGACCTTCTAGAAATTTCATACCATTTGGAAATTTCTATCTATTGTAGAAACCTTTCGAAAGCTGCATTATGTTTTGAAATCATGTTGGTAGAATATTTTCGGAGTTAATACAAGCAGTGTTACGATTATGATCGATGATATGCCAAATTGAGCAGATGAAGATTAAATAAATGCGCAGCATTTGGAGAAAGAATAATATAATATAATACCATTTCTGGAATTGTCATATTTTATGTTAACATAATACCTTTGGATACACAGAGTTCTGTGAACTAATTGTGGCTTTTTGAAGATTTTTGTGTTCTTTGGAGCTCCCGAATTCATTAATTGTCGTATGTTGACTTCAGGTGCGTCACCCCATCTGATGCCAAAGTCCTTGGAGTATCTATACAGGTTGCCTACTAACTTTCAGTGAATCCGAAGCTCGATTAAAATTTAAAGAAATACGTTGTCCTGCTTTATAACTTGAAATGCACACTATCAATTGTCCTACTTTCATGATTGAAGTAACTCGAAACTTCAATGAAAAATTATCATAAGCACCGAAAACAAAATGGAAACAACACTGAACAATGGTAAACTGATATAGTACATGTACATGTACATGTACATGTTTCCATTAGTGGGCCATAATAATAAGAAATGACGTTGTAACATGCGGTGATGAAGCCATCATCAAATTGATAGCCTCCCACTACTATATTTCAGCCAATTAAAATCATAGATAGAGGGTCAGATATTTTATGAATTGTATTCTCAGTGAATTCGAATCTATGTAAGGGCTGCTTTCATAGGTTGCAGTTATGTGACTTTGACATAACTTCTACTTCAAGCTACGGATGCCATGTATGGGTGGATGTTAACCCGAAAATGTATAAGTTAACTCACTAGGTGGATGAGGTGCCAGATAACTTGAAGATTAGACATTTGGAGCGAGGCGAGATTTTCCATTAATTAATTTCTGATGTAGATGGAATACTTATATGAGGACATTCAAGACATATTTCAAAAGATAATTACAGATGACGCCCTTCTTTACCGGCTAATTTTCACAAAAAAAAATAATTGGTAGTATTTAATACTGACCTAGTCTCAAAAAAGGTGGGTATCCTACTCGTATAATTACAATGAAATATAATGTCTGGGAACTAATGAACTTCATAATCTTCAATTGACAGCTGGAATCAAGATGCATGGACTTATAAAATCAAAGGTTTTCGCAGATGATATGGTTAATCGATGTGAGTTAACTCGAAGATTAACAGTGGATTATGGTGTTGAGTATTATGTTGGACAATGTATTGTGATAGCTTCCAGATACTCTAACAGAGGAGGTGTTCCATTGATTTGTCTCGAAAGCTGGGTTTATTTGTGATGAATTATGAAAAATAATTATACGCGAAATGGTAAGGTAGTATTAAGTAATCCTATGTATGGTTCCTGTTCCTTTCAAATATTCTATTTTGCGCGATCGATCTTTTTTGTTAATTTACAGCATCGGTTGTCAGGTTGGTAGGTTGTGTTTACTGGTTTCTATAAGTCTAACACGTCGGTAAGTGATTTACTTACCGTTCAGACGTCGGTAAGTAAACTACGTTCTAGCCCTACATACATTTAAGTGGTCCTAAATAATATATTACTTCATTAATTACGCAAGAGAAACAAAAAAATAAGAAGATTGATATTTTTTAATGAACAGAATCGAACAGAACAATATAAAAAGTAACAAATAGCATGAAAACAATTTCACCAAAATGCAAATTATATTTTAAACTGATCGAGAAGTATAAATGTCACTTTTGACATTTAGTTCATTTCGAAGAAAGTTAAATTATTATATTCGAGATTCGAATATTTCAATACGAGCAAAAAATGGTTTAAGCATTTCGAACGTTAAGGGTAATACCGGTCTCCAGCAAAATTGCTGTCGACCGGTAAACAACCCTTACCGTTCTTGCTACTTAATATACTATTTGATATTTATTTTGGAAAATCAAATCACGACCTTTTTCAAGTTACTATTTCAACGTTTCAGAAGCATTCCAGCTATCGTTATTGAGAATAACATAATAATATATAGACAATCGATAATATTTTGAAGTAAATACTGCAAAAAATTCTTATGTAATCACAGTATCTAGATTATATTCATGATTTTTAATTAAAGATTCATTGTATGACATTGGTTCAATATTATAGTCCACCAATAGGTAGGTATGAGATCCAGTGGAGTGCACGCACCAGAAACGGTTTTATTAAGGATAGTGAATTTTTATTTATTTCGGAAATGTTGAGAAAACTGTTACTTTTTTTGTGATATAATTTTTTTGTTTCTAAATATAACTAGATCAATTTTGCGACTGTTTGTGACAGTGTGATGATAAGTGTTTCTATAGTTATGTTCACTTCCGATATTAGTAACAAAAATAATAATAAATTGACCTAGGTATTTATCACAATAACTAACAAATATGGGAAAAATTTGGAGGCGATATTGAGGTGGATGGGCAAGTTCCCATATTAAATTAAGAAATCAAAAATCGAAGTTCTTGCTGAGATGTTTGTGTATCCAAATTAGATAATATTTGATGACATGGCTAATCGGCCCATCCCTTTTCAGATCTATTGTGATCGTCTGACTCTATATCACATTCTCCTTCAAGTGGCGAATCAGCCTCGATACTGAATATTTCTTGCCAGTGGCTTTTCATCGCCTTGTTCAAAAAACCGCACATTTTCTATGCGACTAGGTACTATAGAGTTGACTTTTCAAAGGCACAAAAAACATGATTCATGGTTGCAGGGTTGCCCAACTGTTTGGTTAACTGCTAATAAAAACTATTGGTTTTTCTAGGTCCTTGAAACTCAGCAGCAGATTTTTAACAAAATATTGGTTTATCTGGAAAAAAAGTTTTCAGCTTAAGAATACCTGAAAAAATGTTTGCATAATAAAGGAAAAAACTAAATTGCATGAGACGTACGGAAAGATCTTGTTAGGTCTTCAGAACCTATTCTAGCCACTTAAATCAATTAATCATTCATAATAGGTTGATTTGAATCAATTTTACGGTATAAAACTGTTTCTTACATAACATATATGCTACACTTTCGTTCAGTGACTGGAAGTAACGACATTACAATTAAATTATGTCATAATTGAGTGATAGAAAATTATTTCCACTTTTTTTGAGTGTTTGAAACTTTTTGTCTTGGCTTCATTTATATTCCAATCCAGTTCAATGAACGACATAAAATACGCTAACCTCGTAACACTTCCAGCTCTTATTATTTTATGGTTTCGTTGGTAGCTCTTGGTGGACCTTTCGAAGGGCGTGAAAAATTGCCCTAAATATTCCAAAATCAGTTCTCCGTCTATATCTGGCACTATATGGTATATAAAGAACTTTTGATTTCAAAAAAATTGAGATTATTTAGAATACACTGATCTTTATGTTCTCACCTATAAAAACCAATGGTGGTCATAAATAAAGAATATCTGCGATAACACGACTTCTGACCAATTATTAAGGTAGGAAATCAATATTTTCGCATGTGATACACGTTTGGATAACTTCCAGTTATCACTATCCTACGCAGCGTTTTTGCTCAATTCAAACAACAGAAAAAACGACAATAGGAAAAGTCGCTTCCAAATAAAACGCTAAGAAGATAAAAAATTAAAATTCGTGAGGTCTCTCAACATTAATATGATGCGTCTTGATAGAAAAAAATTTTTAGTGAACAGAATTCATTTATAAAAGTGAATGTTTTTGTGAGAGTTGAGAAACAGGCAGCCGGCTTTGGAGAAATGGGCTTCGGTGAAATTTCATGAATTGTTAGTATATTGTAGTTGACAACTTTCTGAACAATAGTGTCCATGGGCCCAACTCAATCCTATGACTAGTTTCAGAGATACAGGGCGTTTAAGTTGGAAAATAGCCATTTTTTGAAAGCATGTATTTCTTATTTTCTTCGATGAACCAAGCATTTTTTCCTGTGATAGTGTTCTAATGACACTAAATATCAGTCCCTCATGAGAGAAAGTTTCATTTGCTAGAGGGATACTCAAAAATTCAAAAAACGGAACGTTGACTTGAAATTTAATTCAACTTTCAGGAATTTCAATATCTGGCTGGATTTGCTTCTGGTTGGTTTATAATAAGATATGCAAACATTTTTCACAGGGCGAGTCAGAAAGTTGATCGTCCCTGTATCATATATTTAATAGAATTCTATATACCTACTTTGTACTGCATGTTAGTGGGTGACATTAAGTCATTTTGAAATATATATAATTTATATATGATATACAGGGCTATTCAAAAGATATGTATGGAAGAAAATCCAAGAATCGATTTTTTTTTTGGAAATCTCCCTGTAATTAAATATTTCCTCCGTGAATTTCTGTGATACTTTCATATTACCCTTACTTTGAGTTTGTTCGTCGGATGTAGAAGTTTTGTCAACGTGATATTATCAGTTTTTTTATCCCGACAATATGATGACAAGCCTATCATTATTTTCTTCATATACGGGTGTCCCGTAAAGACCTCGTCAAACTGAAGGAGAATGTAGATCAAAGGGTGCCCTACCAGCTATGAAAAAATCCCCAGTATAAGTCTCACCGTTTTCGAGACATTTAATTATTATGAAAATTATGAATTTTTGCCCCGCTCAGTAGTTTTTTTTGTGCTGTTGGTACAATTTTACACTTTCCTAATTCATTTCCTCGGTAAAATATTGTTAGATAATTATTCTAACGTTACGGAAATACTCCGAACATTTCAGAGGGGGGCTGTGAGAAATGTTTTTATTAGAAGTTTGGAAGTAGATTTTTTTTTTAGAAGTTTAGCCCATCGTAGTGAAAACAAAATGTACTGGGCTACTGCTGCACACTTCATCAATAAATTGCCTATTTTATGGTGATATCAAAATGGTATAACACTAGAGATTTGTAATCGTAAAAAAAATAAATTGCCAGTATCACAACAAAACTCACGGTAATTTAAAACCTAACTGTGGAAACCGCATCTTATTATCTAGAACCGTTTCGAAGATATAAGCTCTTGAAAACAGTCAGAATATAATGAGACACCCTGTACTATACCACCTTGACATATAATATGATATTAATCACAATCTAATTACTTTCAATTGTAATTTGGAACAATATTATAATGCTTTTATTAGCGAGAACTTTCAATAGCTTGACAATAATGACAATTTAACCAGTCTATAGGGCCGATTCTGTGAGTAGCAGTTAAATTTTGAAGCATGGTTGAAAATTAGACGATCCGCTATCTTCACCTTACTTTCCTGTATGCATCATGAGCTTTGAGATATTAGCGGAAAAAGCTTAATTTTAGCCGATTATTATGTTAAAATTTAAACCCTACTGTAGACTAAGACATATGACATTTTTGATAGCGGAAACTTGAACAAATACATCCGAATCGATTTAAATTCAAGTGAGTACTTAATAGAAATGGCTTTGATATTATTTGATGTCTCATTTATAAATGAAGAAATTCGAATTCATAGGAACGCACATAGAAAGTGAGTTAATTTTTGGGTTATGATATAATATAATTATTATGTAACTTACAAATCAAATCTATTTTAGGAAACAGTAGGTATAAGAGAATTCAGAGAAATTTGAGATATGATTCAAATCCTCTCGAATTTCCTGATAAAACATTCACATTCAGACTTGATAGAAAACTTTCCAATCAGTCATACATTCAATATCTGAACATATCACAAACTTAAGATTCTAAGTTCGTGGAAAATACCTATGCATGATGGTAAAAGACATCTCCGCATACTATGTAGGTACTTTGCTGTCACTTCAGTAGACTAGAGGCTAGAAATGGGGATCATTGATCTACTTTGCGAGTTAAATAGTTCAAATGAATCAAGTTCAATCTATCAACACTGCTTTATTCAACCACATTTAACACCACCGTTAAAATGAATTATTTCGAAGAATCCTTCAAATATTGACGTTATAGAATTGGAATTCGGTTATAGTCAATTAACGGAACGTTAAAAGCACATTTTTTAACGTGCCTTCAATTTCCAACCAGTTCTTATAGAATTGACCCTATTGAAGGGTGATTATATTTAAGTCTGATTATGTCAAGTCTAACGGAACCCTTAAACAAAAATTCGGTTTCTGAATACCGTTTGGCGTGAAACGGGTCCGTTTCATTAATATTACCTACGGATATAGACGTAACCGTTGTGTATATACGTGTGTAAAAGTAAAGGAGATATCAAAGTCTTAAATTAAAGTTGTTCACCCTGTATATTATGTAATTTCATAACTTGCACAATTAATATATTTTGTAAAAAAAGTACATATTACTAAACTACGTTGGAAACTAGTTACAAGGAAATATAAAACACTGGTGACCTCAGGACTGTTTTATCATTTTCCGTTTATCACCCGTGTCAACGGTACTAATAATATAGTTACAACAGGTTAACTGGTAGGGGACTTCAACGGTCGGTTAAGTCAGTAACTCTCTATTTTGGGCAGTCAAGTAAAACAACTGAAAAATTCCAGTGCTCTCTGTATTTAAGTGTAGTGTGAATAAAAATTAACAGGTAACATTTTTATTTTTCAACAAGAGGCTTGATAACTCTTTCAGTTCTGCATGAAATCAACTGATTTTGAGATGAGAAGCAATATAGATTTAAAGAATGTGAATTCCAAAAAATGCCAGATGTTCAACTCATTTCTAATGGGAAATACATTTATCGCATATCCGTATTTCCGTATTCGGTATTTTTCCAATTATCATCTAGTGTTCATGGAATTATCATAATTAGAACTAATCAAGTTATAGTAAGTAAATCAATATTATTGCCAAATGTTGTTAAATACTGATCTATATCACACTATTCTTTACGCTCCATGTCATTTCTAGTTGCGATAATTTGACTTTCCATTAGTTTCTCCGGTATGCTTTTACCTGTGCTGTTGACATTTTGTTAAACTGATTACGGAGGATATATGTAGTCAGGAAAAAAACTTTAAATAACTTTTATCTACGACCACCTTTAAAATTAGTCATTTACGAACCAAAAAAATGTGTGAAATCATACATTATACATACGTTGAAAAGCGTGCGTAAAAGAACAACGCTTTTTATATGGGACTTTCATTATAACACCCAAAAGCGTGCGTTAATGACCAATGCTTTTTAAATGGGGTTTTCATTTTAACACTCTTTTTGAACTACGTAATGATCGAGTATTCATTCGTTTGTTGTATAAACTTTTGTGCTGTCAGTAGATTTGACAGAAGTGTCAGACATAGTGAAAAATATTTTCTGTTATATTTAAAATTTCAATTACACTTATTTTGAATGGAAGAACCTCGAGAAGAATGCATTTCTTCGGATTGCACACCACCTGAAATTAGAATTCGTTGTGTATATATTTGTTTATAAAACATTCATTTTTATGATTTTTAACCCCTTCAGAGCACATTTTTTTATTTTTTTTCATGTGGTCGTAGATAAAGTTTTGTAGGACACTTGTGCGCACTTGTATCATAATTTACTATTAAACACTACTATTTCATTAGAAATGTATTTTCTCATCCTTCAGGACCAATTCTGGAAGCAAGTATTCCACTCGCCGATTGGTACATTGAAAATGGAGTTTTTGGAGGTGTTATCTTCATCTTCTGGAAACTGCGGTAGCTTTAGTTCTCAAGCATCAAGCCGGTTTATAGTTTTTTAACACCACTTGCCTTTTATTTTCTGTTCTTCCGTCAACATACGAGATAGCTATCCAACATATAGTTTTTTTGTGAAACTTTTTAAATCGTATTTTTTCAAATAGGTAATCAATGATGATCCAATTTGAAAATAGTATGTGACATGTCGATCTCCTTGGATCGGCTGAATAAAGCAACGACGTTTTCCTGGGTGACTATACCGTTATTGGTGAAGCTGTTCTTGGATCGTCGAAGATTAATCCGTGCACGTTTTAATTCCTCATACCAAATAGAAACAAATTCTTGCGAGAATCTGCTCTGCTCAATTCCATTTTGTTGACAAATGCTGACTATGTTGTTATATGCAATAATTAATAGTCAACCCTCGTATGAGTATATTTGTTCTGACTTTTTCCATTTGATTGAACACGTTTCTAGCTATAATAACTTTCACGTTTTTTGATAATTCCGTTCACTTACATTTTACCAGTAAATATTAGCACTCCTTATTAGCAGACCTTGCTCTTGTACATGTATAAGTATAAGTCAAAAAAGTATGTGTATGTATAATGGTTTATAATAAAAACAGTTGAAGATAAAACGTAATTAAATAGTGCTATTGATAGGTATTAGTTTTTTTTCAACTAATCCAAATTAGCTTCCTATCGTTATATTTTCGTATCGATTTTTTTGCGAATTTGTATATAGTGAAGAACTATTGAGGTGTTAGAGTTTCGTATTATTGAAGTTACATTTTTGTAAACTGCTATCTTTGGGTGCACTGTATTGTTAATTAGTTGTTTATGCTTAGTGGTCAGCAAAGCAAGACCAAGACCAAGACTAGGATAGTTTTGGTCTTGGTCTTGCTCAAATCGTCCGGTCTTGATCTTGATTATTCAGGTCTTATCCATTTCACCCGTTACCTATTTTTTTCACTTCTTAAAATCATCATGGCTATAGATTATTAATAATTTGCAATCAAATATCAACTAGCAAAATTATTTGCCTCATTACTATGCAAATAATATTAAAATAAGAATAAATGCTCAATTTGTAGTTCGTTTACCCATGAAGCGTGTTTATTAGTTTTCTTTCAAACTAGGTATAATCTATTTTTATTGTGTAATGGTGCAGAAATATAGCTGGCGACTAGGAACACCCAATACACCAACCCACCCACCCACTCTTGGTCTTTATCTTGCTAGTCTGAAAATAGCCATCACTGTTTGTACTGTAAGGGATGTGAGTAACATTCACTACCTTCTCGAGAACGATTTTGAGTTCGAAGTTCGAAACTAGAGTATGTAGGTACTCAAATTCCGTGGAGTGGAGATTTTTCCTCCTCCCCGCAGAGTTTATTCTTAAATTTTTATCAATTCAACTAGATATGAAAGAACTAGCAAATATCGCTTGTCTCTCGTTTCTGCCAGAAAAATCAAGGAAGAGGTTTGGAGCAACTTACCAACACTTCAATAAATAGTGCCAAATAATGTAAAATATATATTGCGCCCCCTCACTTCTACTTATGGTGGCTTCATCTTCCACGCACAAAATCTACATTCCTGTTCCTCCACTATTTTGAGCTTTTCAGGTGTCCATTCAGACGACAATGTCTTGTTAGGATTCCTGTTAAAACTCTTAGTGCAGTTTTACTTTGACTTATGCATTCATTTGATCTGAACAGGTTGTAGTCACCCAGAAGAATATTTGATTGTTTAAACCCCACTAGATCTTTCCAATGGTTAGATCTTTTCATTATATTATTAAATAACGCTATCTGGGAATAAAAATGAATGTGGCTTAGTTTTCTACATATACCTATAACAGAAGGTACATAAAGAAGATACTCGTTAATTTTTTTAGGTAAAAGAATATGAAATTTTAGGCCAGAGTGCCAAATAATGCTAGACTCCGTTTCACATAGGACGAACACACGTGAAATTTGCCAATTGCCATGCCCAGATGACAGAATCGGTCTTGTTTATCTATGTCGTTTCGTAACGACCGTCTCATGCGTTTGGCGTTACAAACGATGCTGCATACCAACAGCAATTTCACCATTGACATTTGAGGTTGTGTCCAAAGCAATAATTTACTGTAGAATAATTCTGATTTCTGAATATTTCAAGACGTTTAGCTAGTTTATTTGTGAGTTTTGCATGTTTTATTCTGAAACTATGGCTCCTTAGAAACTTGTTGGTGTTAAAGGAAAACTTATTCACAGTCAAAGCTGACTAATTCTAATTTTGTGTTATTCCACAAAATGTGAAAATGTTACGCTACTGAACAATTTTACAATATGGCGTTGGTTTTGACAACAAGTTCGCGCATACCAATGCATCTTCACGTTGGCTTCTTCTTATGTGAAACGGAGTCTACTGCAGTTTCAGAATCCGTGCTTTTGGTGTACTTCCATGAGAAATCTGCTGTATTGAAGTCTCGATTAAGATTATGGAGTGAATGATCCATGCTTATGTACACTCTTTTCGTAGAGGAAGACACAGATATTTCCTAGTATTCTAAGATTCGGTAATTTTTAAAAATAAGAAATGACGAATATAAACTTCAAACATCAATGTATTTGACTAAGAAGATGTGAGTAAATTTCTGTTCAAAGCTCCGGATTATATTTATTTAATAATGAGAATACTGGACACTCCCTTAAAAGAACATCGGCCACTTTATTAGCAAATACTGGAGTTGATGTCTTAGCTCTCAAGCGACATGGCAGATGGAAATCTGCAACTATTGCGGAAAGTTATGAAGCGGAGAGCGTCAACAAAAGTAAATAAGCTGCAAATGAAACATTATACAATATAACAAAGCCAGAAGTCTCCTGTACTACTTCAAGAGTAACAGAAAACTTGATTGAAGATGGAGAAATTATGGAATAAGAACATTTCATACTAAACAAGGAAACCTTGCTCACAACCCTTCGGCAATCGATCCCTTTCCAGTGATATGTCCTTCAAAACAGTGTTATTTACAATATAGGGAAGATGGACGATTCATTATCATAATTAATATTTTTAAACGTTGAGCGTATAATTTCTAGAAGACGAAATAGATTGCTACATTATACTCGTTGGAATGGTTTCAGTTCGTTTAGGTAGGATTTCCAACTATCCGGTATTATACTGCGCGGCAGTGATGTGCGCTACTATGGTGTGACAAGTATCGCAAAATGCTTTCAATTTGATGTTCACAAATTTTCAAAGTTGTATTTCCAGCGAGTATGATCTTATGGTCATGCTTGGAGGGAAACCAGTATAGCACTCAGAGGGGAAGACTTAATTATTGGTGTTTCCTTCTGAGCCTAACACATAATAAGCGCGTCCCACTTCTGTTGATATAATATACTATTCTCCTCTTGGTACAATTTAAAACTATGCTGAATAACGGTATATATATCGCAAGTACTTACTCACTTTCGTAACCAGTTGCATATAATTTCTGGGTGAAATTGTGCAAGGTCGATGACACATAAAATATTATATCGTTGAAGAAATTTCTTCATACTAGAATTCAAAGTTCATAGTGTTAACTCAAGTGTGAAATGTGGAAAAGAACCCAAATTTATTGATTCTATTCAGCAGTGGTGAACGAATCAATTTATAAATAAATTCTTATCAACAGTGATCGTTAAATATATTGGAACAAAATAGCTGTTATAAGAAGGGTAATTTTTTTTTCGATGAAATTATAGTCAGTCTGGCCAAGTCGATTGAAATAACAAATTAGTATCAATCAGATAGTGTTCCGTGTCAAGACTATCGCCAAACAAAACGCTTTCTTGCATTTATCACAAACTTCACAAATTTTCACAAATCAAAACTACATAGCAATCATTCAATTCATACCGCCTAGTACATACAATATACTATTTCAATCAATTACAATAGCTTTTGACGTTACTGCGCGAACGATATGTAAATTCTGATTCTAAAGGACTGTTTGTGGATAAAACGCTGTTTTGAATTCTTGTTCCAGTTGCGTGGCTAAAACACTATCTAATACACTTATACAATAAATAACTAATGAACAATTATTATAAACAATCTCTTGCCTATTTTTAGTATAGTTTTGATCCCTCATTGTATGAAATACTTGATATTAATTATTATACTTTTAATTCCAGTCATGATTAAATTGATGGCAACAGTCTTCTTCTTATCAATAACGTCCATTACTGCTTTTCCTGCCAACAACGACCAATTAGACAAGGTAAATTTTATTTAAAGAATAAATTTCGGTAGGGACTATAATATCACCAAAAATACTGATGACATTGGAATTAGACGTACTTAGGTAATAAATGAGTATTATTAATGATTATCACTCACAGGAATCTCAGTGGCAAGTGGTTCAAGTCTTAATTTTAATTTTAATTTTATTCAAGTCAAATGTGTGTCTATGACGTGGTAGTAATTGTTACAAATACAGTGTATGTTGACAGTTTAAGTGATATAGTGAAATGATGATAAAGTATTCACTGTGTGCTTCAGAAAAGGGAAATTAAAGAAAGGAAGAGTAACAGTTTCATATTATTTTATATTGAACACTCGTATCTATACTGAGATGCACGTCTATCTTACTCCATGTCCCAATACTTTGTTGAAGAATTGTATCAAACTGGCTGGAAGGTATAGTGGTTGAGTTCTAGTAGAATATATGGCACTTTTAGGGTAGTGATTGTACAGTATTGACAGAGTGGTGGTTCCGTGCGTGCCAAGAGCTTGCCGCGAGTTTGGGATACTCAACATTCATGTATCTGTTTTTCAAGGTACTCAAGAAATTGTATATTTTCTATAAGGATTATGCCCATAATACAATTTTAAGTGCAGAATATAATAGTTCATTGTAATCCAAGCTATCGAAATGACTCACGTTGAATGCTCACCTTGCACACATCACCTCAGAAGCAACAAGAGTTCTCTGGACGTGCCTCGGGCTTTTTATGAAAGCGTGAAGTCTGAAACAGAAAATGATGGTCAGCTGATTTTTAACGGTTGACAGACAAATTCTTACCTATTCTGCGTTGGTTTTGTAGTACAAAATATCGTAGGAAATGACAAAAACCAGGTTTTAGAGAATGCATAGAAATAACGGGTGCAACGAGATCTTGCCACTGCGCAGCCTTAGAGATGTGCTGGAATTCCTTTACTACATCTTCATGTTCTTACAAAGGATATTTCTAGAAAATGTCTGCAGACTGACTTAGGCTGAACTTTCGCAGGCCACCGATTTAACAGGGCATCTTAAGATACTAATGACTGAAACAGCCCAATCTTAAGAGAATGCGAACTTTTGTTCGCCATTTCAGAACGTACAAGATACCAAAATTTGACCGGGAACGGATTTGTACTTATGCAGTGCGGGGTCTTTATTCACTTTCCGAAATATTTCCCAATTCCCTTAAAATTTCAAGGGTAGCTTCAGTTTTTTCAACTGCTTCCAAAGTTATTTTCCATAATATGGATGGAAACATATTGTTCCGTCTACTAGAATAGAATTTTTTTTCATTTTAACGTCGTTAGTCTGATTTTCATTGATTTAAGATTTACTGATATTCAAAAACAGAATTAATAACAAATAACCTCATGTTAAATGAGAAAAGGGAAAGTTAAATGCAAGGTCCCTAGAGATGACAAAGCATTTAGAACAGTAACAGTTGCTTAACCTTCAATGATATTGAAAAATCTCACATTTCCGCATAAATAAATTGTGGAAATCACTCATGGAATGAAATTAACTGCGGCTTTTTTGACCATACAGGGTGGTCCTTTAAAATATTGTTTATCTTTATATTGGAAAAAAAAATTATCGCACATACAACTGCATTTTTCGTACATAGTTCAATTAAATAATATTCATGTAGTTATTCACTAAAATGTGATTATCTCCAAAGCCGTTAAGTTTCAGAGATACTGGAAGATATACCTTTTTCTGTTGTATTGATGTGGCTTCCATAATTTTCCACAAAAGTAGCGCTAATGTGAAAAGCAAAAAACTTTTGCATACATTTATATCGCATATGTGGCCTATGTGGCGCCCTCTACAAAAAACATCAAAATAGGTAAGAAATTATGACTTCTTATACCCCCAACATCAAAATTTTTGTGCATATACATCAAATAGCGTTAAGGTTATTGTAAAAAAACAAAATTACATGCTTAACACCCTCTATCTCTCTTAATATCAACATTTTATAGAGGCTAGTTGATATAAATCGCAATATTTTAAAGTGAAGATTGTACTGTACTACCATGTACATTTACTCAATGACCACTCTGTATGAAACACCAGGAAACATCCACTTTTACATTCAATTGTATGTTTTCCTAACAAAAGTTCGAATATACACATTATTGATTTCGTTTAAGCTCGCTCTATATTTTTATACTGGAAATAAATTTACGATAAGCCGGTTCGAGCTAACCATAATATATTCTGACTTCCGACATTATGTTCACTTGAATCAACGTTGATATTGGGTATTATTCGGTTGTTTACATGAACGTTCCCCGAATTTTACGTTAGAACTTCGTAGTCGATCGGGTTGATGACTACTCCATATCAGTAAATCGAACGTTATTTTTAGTTATATAGACAGGCAACGTTCGCTTAACGTTTATTTTCACCTTTCTAGTGGCTCCAAACTAATCTGAAACAATACAACGTCCTGAGAAAGCTTAGAACTGTATGCTACAGTTCTAGGCATGAAAATACGCTTGAGACTTCTTGTTTCTATTATTTGACCTACGGACAGACGTTTAAGTCACATTAAGGTGCGTCTACACTATGCCGAGATATGACGTTGGCGTAGCTAATTGGCAAAGCCAGCGACTGCAAAAACGTCTACTACATATTAGTTGGCATTCATTTATTCCAGTCGCACAATGTTCACAGGGATATCCCGGGTTCATTCTGGAGAAAAACTGCATAATCCATGGGAAGCGCCCTCAACTCGTTACTCGGCATCCCCGAAAACCCCCGAGTAACGAGTTTGGAGCGCTTCCCATGGACTAAGCAATTTTCTTTCAGAATGACGACCCGGATACCCCTGCAGAGACGCCCCGGGGTAATTCCAATGCCAGAATTTAATTCAGCATCCCCGAAAACCCCCGAGTAACGAGTTTTGGAGCGATTTTCATGCACGAGTAACGATTTCCGAGCGATTTTTCCGACTTTCCAATCGTTCCAATAATGGTGCAACTAATTATGGAATTCGGAAATGCATTTTCCGGCCCAGAAGGCGTTTTTCAAAAAAGTGCTGACCCACATATTTTCCAGTCTTTTCTGGAACCTTCCTGAACACAATTCAGAAAACCGCATCTCGATATCTGTTGTGCTCCAAAATTTCCTCTATTTTTCCTAAATGCCCTGGTCTAAAATGTTTATTATATTCATAATTACCATGACTGTACCACGGCACCCACTAAGTGTCATCCTATTGACATATTAAACCAACAAACCAGTTCCTAACATATTAATACAGCAAATGTGATACCAAATACCAATTACACGGAAGTTATTTACTGATAAAATAATAGTAAAAACTTGTGTGTTTTAGAAAGGAAAAATCGGAGGAATTTTTTATAATGTTGATAAGGAATTATCAAGATCACACAGACAACTGGGATTTTACTTAAATGAGGTATTAAAACAACAATTCAACATGTAAACTGTAAAAAATAGTTGTTATAAGATACATTTTTTACGAAATTCTCTCTTAACTGAAGAACTTATTAAATATCTGTCGTATCAGTTAGGTATCAGTTAGCTTTGTTTGTAGAAAAAATTTCCAATCGATTGAAAATTTGTCAAACTCTGACATTCCGTTTGTGATTAGTTGTAAATCGATTGGCAATTTTTTATTGTACAAACGGGTAGAAAATTTTGTCATCCCGACAGTCCTTGATAAAAATGAACTAAAAGTTCTCCATCACTTGAAGAAGAGCTTAAATTATTGTCATACATCAGAAAAAAATTAAGGATAAGTAAACAATTTTGTAATGTGTTTGTCATTCTTCGGCCACAGATTTCTTTGGAATGTCTGGTATTACAGCTTACAAATGATTTCGCTCACGTTTTATTTTAGAAGGAACTGACTGGCTAACTATTTTCGTGTTTTTTTCACAATAACATGAAAATAGTAAAAATAGGTCAGTTTCTACATCTCGATTACGCAGGCTCAAACTAAAAATTTGATCCCGGTTAGAAAATTATTCTAATTGTTGGCAACTGATCCGAAACCGCAAATTTCTTTTGTCGAATAAAGGATTTTTAAATCACCAACTACCAAATTGTTTCAACGATCTCATTTTTTTAATGCACATGCATGTCTCTGCCGGTTTCTGATAGATTCTACGAACAAACCTAATATACAAAAAAAACCTCCCCAGCCCATAAACAAAGCATTATCCAAGTAAAATCTAACAATTTTGGAAAATAACAAACGAATTCAAATTCAAATACCCCCAAAATAATAACTATACACCTTTTTTTTATTACTCATCTGGTTTGATAAGTTGAGCCAAGCGCTATCGAGCTCTTTGTGCATCGTCCTCACATAATTTCCTCACACCATTGTTCCATTATTTTGAAAGTCACTCGTATTTCATTCCAAAGTACGCTACCTAATCTTCCTGTTTACAGAATTACTAAAACTGCTCATATATCACACCTTTCAATATTGAAAATTTTGGAAACGCCTCAAAAGAAGAAGCAAAGCGTGAAAAATTTTCATATCAATTGATCCATCGTTATAAAAACAACTCAAAAATATATAAAAATATCAGTTCTCGGTTTTACTTTGTGTTCGGTATGTCATACTTTGATTATGTGATCTCTGTAAATAGCTGAGTCGTTTATTAATCTGATGTCACTTCATTTGGGAATCAAAAGTAATATTCCAACTGTTGTTTATTTGTTGACATATATGTATATTTACACTATAACATTGTAACATGATCATAATATCAAATAAGCCCACTAACGGTGTTTTTTTTGTAGGCCACAATTAATGATGTTGCTGTGAATACAGTCTCTGAAGAAAAAAAAGTTGAGCAAACTATTTCCTCATCTAATCCTCAACAAGTAGCACCGACATCGACAATTCAAATAAGTGGCATAACGGCAGGAGTTAATCCATCACAAGCATCTTCGTTGGAAGAAAACACCCCATTTAAACCAGTGAGGACTGGTTCAATGTTTGCTAGGTTTATTGATGACATATTTCAAGTACGTAAATCTCTTAACAATATTTGAAAAAATAGTGATGCAATGAAAAAGGTTTCATTCAAAATTTCACATAATCGTAGCACCTGTCAGAGCTTGATAATCAACTCTCAGCATTTTATTCTTGGGTAACTCCAAACAGTTAGTAGACTGTCAACTATTTTTGGCATTTTTGGCTAATTATTTAAAGATACCTACAATTTGCCAATAATCTGCTTAGTGGCAATCTCAAAACAAAACGTTTAAAACGTAGCGTGAACAGGTTGATGATAGAATAAGTAGGAAGTTCAATTTGCACTATCTGCATATCTAATGAGTAAAGTGGGTAGGGCAATCTAACAGCACCTAGTAATCATTAGTCTATTTGTGCATCGTGCTGAAAGTTCCTCTCAGTACGTCAAACAGCCTACAGCTTCAACATACTTGAAAACGTCCTGATATAGACTTCTCTTGCCGAACACGGATTTACGGATGAATGATAGAGCCAAGCCATCAAAAATGATATGCTCTATCGTTTCATCTCACTGTTCTTAGCCTTGTCATAACGATGGCTCTGATAGCCTCATTCTATGAAAATGTTTGTTGGGTTTACTGTGTCAAGCTGGAACCTCTGATACAAAACGTAGGTAGCGCCAGAGATTTTTTCCCTGCACTATTGGTTCCCTCGATTGATTGTTTGATTAGTTCGGGATCATCAGTCAGAGGCTTATAGCTCTCGGAACCTCGGCGTTCAGGCTTTTTGTAATTGTTTATATATAGAGGTTTTGCTGGTTCAAATAAACTAATTAGTTAATTGAGTGGACTGTATATTACTTATTGTTTAAAAATAGCACATGTTACAGCGGCGAAAGTAAAGTACAAAGTGGTGAGTTCTCGCCTTTGTTTGCCGTTAGCGCTAAGAAACAATAACATACATAAAAAAGAGAATTGACTCCGGCCTGTCGGACAGCGTTGCCACGTTTTGCAATATTTAGAAATAAAGTTTCGACAGTAATCTTGTTCTTTGGAGAATTTGCAGTATTTTGTTTAATTCCATCTGTTTTTGAATTCATCGTGAGTATGTTCGCGCACTAGGATTTCTAGAGCTTAAATTGTCACTTTGTCGGAGCAGACTGGTCCAGCCTAGCCTTCCTGGCTAGAGCATCAGCCGCATGGTGAATATTTTGCTCGTATGTTACCAAAAGCACCTATACCGATAACCATTGGTGCAATCTCCGTTGTGATACACTTCTTCAATTTTTGTACATATTCTGGTCGACTGGTACTCCTGGTGCTCCTGCTAAAGGAGTTGGAAGAAGTTAAATCGTGATATTTTGAAAACCATTTATTCGATTATCCCTCATAAGCAGTGTAGTGTGTGAGCGCTCCATCCTATTGGTACGAATCATTCTTATTCGGAAACAGCTGATTGAAATATGGCAACAGTAATTACAAATATTTGGAGCTAGTTTTCCTGAGAAAAATATGGCCCATTAATCTGATTGTCAACAATATCAGCCCAAATATTATTTTTTTCATGATACATACAGAATGACCTCGTTCAATCGAAATAGCATTCAATTGATAAGGTTAGTAAAGAAAGGATAAGGAATTGCATTGAACTATTTTTGAAGGGAAAATTCAGGATCCTAGATATCGCCAGCGAGCCGGCAACGAATTTGCCTTTGCAGTTGGTAACAGAGATGGTCAATATAATTTATAAATGCCACTAATTCTCGGTCGTTTCGACGCGATTCTCTTAATCATGGCGCCAGCCTCCAGCGCTAGAAGCCAAACAAAATTATAGGACCTTAAGTTTGCTTGGCTACGTGTGCCCGGGATTGTCAAGGAGCAAGAGAATGCCGCATCTTTTGCTCTGGAATGCTCGACGAAGTTTTCATAATGTCTCTGCAGTTGGCTCCAGAGAGATCAATAGGATCGCGAACAGGGTTGCAAGTTGGCCAATCCATTCGTTAAAAATGTTTGCAAGTTATAACTGCGCTTAATACAATAACGTTATACATTATGGAACTAGTAGATTCCCTCTATGGTAATCGCTGGTGTTCCAAATTCTGGTTTAAAAACAGCTTTTCATTCATGCACCCCATATATTTTCTAATTTAATTTCACAAAAAAAGCCCAGACACAGAAAATTCTATCTATAATTCCCAAAAATATGGAAATTAAATGATTGGTTCAATATATAATCACTTTTGGAAATGTCTTCTTTAATCTGCTTTCCGCTTTAATTCTATCCAATACTAGGATATTTATACAAGCTCCCCTGCTTCTTTTTTATATTAAAAAGATCTTCTGCTGGAGGTATTTTTTATTTCTATGCTTGTTTTTAGATGGAATATTCGATTAAAGATGATTTCTATGTTTCAGTCTGTTAATACAGGGTGTCAATTTTAAAATTCACAATGGACGGTACCTCGAGAACGGAGAGAGATATCAAAAAAATTCTAAAATCGTTTCTGGGGTAAAGAGGAGAAACTATACAATTACATGAGAGAGAACGCACATTAATTCCCTATGCTCCACCTAAAATTTTTTAAATGCAACTCCCTATTTGTGATACGGCGTTGGAAAGTCCGTAAAAAATGCTTTTAAACGGTCTAAGTCATAACTATACAGGGTGTAACAATAAAGCGGAAACATTTATTCGACAACAAAAATAACAATTAATTGCGAATCGATAGTTCGCTTCGAAAACCTCCAAATAAGGTGCAAGTTCGGTCCCTATTGAAGTGTTAAATGTTCTATTAATTGTATTTGAAAGGAATTGTTTGCTTTGCAGCTATCAAACGGCACATTTTTGTTATTCTGTGTTGTATTTCCTCTCTGTACTAAAATTATTGGTTCATTTGATACTTAATGCCACTGTCATTTTAATTATTTGTACGTTAAGGTAGGTATTTGTGTATGTTTTGTACGTTATATACTATTTCTGTGTGGATCTTATTAAAAATTTGATATTAAATGTAAAATATCCTAATCTCCATTCCGGTACTACTTACCAATACCATTTCATGCGAGAGTGGAACAATTGAGCCTCAAATATAGTTCGTCATATCAAAGTGGAATATCCTTGGATATAAAAATTAATCTTGAAATCCTGAAATGCCTCTTAGGATATGAGAAGGACGAAATGATAATCTTAAGCTCCTGATAAAAGGATGTTATTAATTTTCATGGGAACCGACGTAATTTGTAAAACCGACCCACTTGCTTATTCCACCGATTGAATGTAGACACAATAGCTTCTTGGAATTGTTCCGCAGCTAGGTCTAGATCCACAGTATTTCTCACCGTCTCTCTCACCCTTTGGATTTTAAAGCCTAGGTCCGCTTGATATTTATTTACTTACGGGCGAACCCATTTCACAAAAAGTCATTACAACTCTTAAAAATACAACATTAATCATATCAGATTATATAAAATACAAAACATACAAAATATACAATATACTATAAATAGAAATTTGTAAAATATAAATACAGAAGACACGTAACTGAGAAGAACTGAATATTTTTTATACAATTCGTTATCTAAGTATATTTTTTGATAGTGTTCTTTTAAATTTAATTATTTTTTTCGTATCATTTTCAACCAATCAGAACGATCAATTTAGTTGAGTTACCTCGTATAATTTCGATAATACCTGATTATACATAGAGTAGCTCTACCAATCAAAAATTCTACGAATGAATATTTTTTTGTATTATTTTCAACCAATTAGAACGATCAATTTAGTTAAGTTACCTCGTATAATTTCGATAATACCTAATTATACAAAGAGTAGCTCTCCAAATCGAAAATTTCACAATACTTCAATATCCATAGTAACCACATCGACATCAATATACGAGTACAACACACAAACTACCATTACCGTCAAAATCTGACGTTCATCAAAAATAAGTCGATTTGGATTGTAATTTCCATTGTACCAATTTGTATCAAGATAAATAAATTGCTTATATTTACTCAACAGATAATCGTATCAAGAACAATACGTACTTCAAAATAAATACTGTAACGCTTATTTTAATTTATATTTACAATTGAGTTATATTCACAGATTAATATTTAATACAGTCCTTATTTAATCATTTATATAATACACTAAACACATTAACTATAATTTATATGAGAGTCAATTTATTTAACACTTTATCGAGGCGCGATTGCTTTCCTTCGGTATCAACACTAACTCCATGCATCGATGCTCGTAGCCTATTCATACTCGCACGCCTTATAGTTCTAGAAATCTCTCGTCGTTCTGGTGGATGCGCTGGGTGTTCTGGATGTTTCGTATTCTGTATGTTTCTCGAAAATTGGACGGAGGAGCCATAGTCGCCTCATGTGGGAATTTCACTGGGGGCACTAATTGAGCATATTAATGCAGTAGCTCGCGTAACATTGCCTCATCCTTGAGAGACAGTTCCTCCTGGAACTAAGTAGGAAACTGAAACGAGATGACTATCGGCAACTGGTTCTCTTGTTACATTTTCCAGTTGCATGGAAGTAACATGCGACCGCCTTCTCTGTTGGCTGTGTCTCCCAAGCATAGCTGTAGACCAGTACCTACACTTCGGTGTCTCGGAAGATTACTTCTAACATGTTACGGATTATTCGCCAATCTAAATGCCTACATTCAATCTTGGGCATGGCTAGCCTATGCACGTTCAATTCAAGCACATGCTCCCTCAAGCTTCGTAATGCTTCCCAGACATCCTAGTACGTTGGTCTTTCGTCGAAGGTGATCCTCGTCACTAGGTAGAAATTGTAGCGGGAGCCATTTTGCAGCTTCAAAACTTTCCTTGGTACTGGTAACTGGTTTTCCAAACGTTTTGTGCCACTCTTCTTCATAAACAGAGATGCCAGTCCGCGCGCATAGGTTACGCTGGCAGGGATGTTTATTATCAGTGAGTATTCCTCCGAAGCAGGTCTTGTCGTCTCTCAGTGGTGACGCAGAATCTTGCTTTTCCGGTACCACCATAAGCACCCATGAACTCTAAAAAAAAAACAGGATATGCTACTTCCTGAAGCTGGCTTACTTCCTCATCGTGGTCACCCTCGAATGGCGGTAATCGGTTACGGTGTACCACCTTAGGTTTCCCATTTGGTAACTTGCTGATACGATAGATGACATCGTTGATTCTTTTCTTTACGAGGTACGCACCGTCCCAAGCTTTCTGCAACTTTGGAGAAAAACCCTTTTGTCTTCTTGGGTTATGCAGCCAGACTTTGTCTGCTTCGTGGAAACCTCCTTCCGTAGCTTGCGTATCGTTCCTTTTCTTCATCCTATCGCTAGCGATCTGGAGATTCGATCGAACCAGCTCGTGTACTTCGTCCATTCTTTTTCTCAGTTGGGTAACGTAATCTTCACCAGCTATGTCTTCTCCTGGTCGGCATCCAAATTCAAGGTCGCAGGGTAATCTCATTTCGCGTCCGAACAGAACTTTTGCTGGTGTTTGGCCGGTAGACTCATTGATGGCGGATCTGTAGGCCATCGCAAATAGCGAGAGATACTGGCCCAATCTCGCTGATGGTTAGATACTACTTTAGACAGGTATTTGCCAAGAGTTCTGTTAATTCGCTCTACCATTCCGTCAGACTGTGAATGCAAAGCCGTAGCTCTCGTTTTCTTCTTGCAGAGCTCTTAACAAACTTCCTGGAACAGCTGGCTTTCGAAGTTTCTGCCCTGGTCGCTTGTCTCCTGGAAATGAACTTCATATCGGCAAATGAACACATTCACAAGCACGTCGGCAACAGTTGCGCCTTCTTGGTTTGTAATAGCATACGCTTCTACCAATTTTGTGAAATAGTCTCTAAAATGTACCTGCTGCCATTTGCTGTCGGTGTAAACGGTCCGGCAATGTCCAGGACAATGCGTTCAGAAGGGCTTCCCTGACATTGTACTGCTTCATAGGAGCCTTTTTTTTTCCCGTGCGGTCCATTGGTCGTAGCACAGGTAGTGCACTTCTTACACCAGTCCTTCACATCTTCGGAACTGTGAATCCAATAAAACCGTTCTCGCACTTTCTGGAGGGTCTTCTTCACATCTAGATGTCCTCCTGACGGACTGTCGTGTAATTTCCGCAGTACTGCTACTACCCTTGTTCTTGGAATCACCAACTGTCTACTACTTCCGGAACACTCATCGTTCTCGATTACTCGCTGCAGCAAACCGTTTTCCAGAACCAGCGAGTCCCACTGGGCCCAATACGATTTCATCGTTGGCGAGTTACTTTAAATCTCCTGCCAAGTAGGTCGACAGTTTTTTTTACAATGTCGGATTTTCTTCAAGTCGGAATCGTTCTCATGTTTCTCTTCCAACATTTCTGGTGTCCATTCGTCGCTGGTCACCGTGGTTCTTCGAATCGCAGCTTCCTTAGCTACTGTTCTGGTGCAGTGAGAGCACTCTGCAGGGCATGGTCTTCTAGAGAGGGAGTCTGCATTTCTGTGGCTTATTTCAGCTCTATGCTCAATAGTGAAATTATATTCTTGGAGCCGCTCGATCCACCTAGCGATTTGACCTTCAGGGTGCTTAAATTGCATAAGCCACTTAAGTGCTGCATGATCGGTTCTAATCACAAATTTCTTACCATACAGATACTGATAGAAATACTCCACGGACTTCACTACTGCTAGGAGCTCTCTTCTTGTGACGCAGTAGTTTTGTTCTGGTTTAGAAAGGACTTTACTAAAATACTCCAGAACTTTCTCTTGTCTTCCTTGAACCTGTGATAGCACTCCTCCAATTCCAACATTGCTAGCATCAGTATCTAGTATGAATTCTCCCTCTGGTAGTGGATAGCCGAGTATAGGTGCAGTAGTCAAGTGCTTCTTCAAGGTTTCGAACGAAGTTTGGTTGGATTGATTGATAATATTATATGTGATGGATTAAATTGATTTATCTTTCCCAGATTTTCTGAAATTTGTATCCCCGTTTAAAAACAAATAATGTTCTGAACCAGATTATTTGCATATTCTATATATAAAAATAGTATCATATACCTATCAATAAATAAATATAAAAACCAATGGCAACATTGCTCATTATTGTGTGCAAACGGTTCGGCCATGTCTTTATTGTATTTAATAAGCATTTTTCTATGCCAATACGAAGCTTTTTGGAATCAAAAACTAGATATCTGTTTGTATTGCTTTGTGAAAGCTTCCAGAATTATAAAGTTGAAAAAAAAGAAAATTATTGTGAGGTTATGTTTTGAGTAATAGATTGTTTTATAGGTCATATTTTATAATTATTTCGTAATAAAGAATGAACACCTTTAAAGTTATTGAGACCTTAGAAAGTGGAGAGAAAATTTTGTGTGTTGCACGGGATGGGAACAACAGCAAATACAAATTTTCCACCGGGACGTAGTGGTATTAGCCTATTAAGAAACAGTTTCACGACAAGGCCAATAGAGAGACGTGGTTCAAGAACCAGGAAAGTTATCTTCTGTGTCTATAGTTATTTCGTTGTAACTTTTAGCTGCGTTACTACTTTCATGTACACGTCTGTAGTACGCACCTATTCGTCCAAATTTCCGTAGTTTTGTAATTTCCCATTAATTTTCATTCAAATCTTTTTCTTCGTGTTCTATAATGATTTCTGGAAAATCATGAAACCTTTCAATTGAATTGAGATTCACAATCACATTAAGGTTAGCAATGCTGTGGTTTTTTTTGGAATTAATTTCCATTTAAAGTCCAAATTAATTCCAATACGAAACTTCATAGTATTGCTTATAAATGGCACTGATTGAAGCATTTAAAGGCATTTTATGACCACACTAAATTCCAATTTGGCTATTCATTTTTTTTGGCATTTTTTAAAGTCATTATCTCTATTTTTTGGCTACTTTTCATGACTTACTAGCAATCATTGTTACTTGGTTGCAATATTTAGTCTTAAACAAGATAAGACGTCTTTTAAGAAAGGCTAGAATTATTCTATAAAATAATGCTTAGAATATGCTAAACTTCATCTTTTTTCTGAACTATATGCTTCGATCTAGCATTATTTGCTTGGTAAATGAAATGTGTTACTTGGGTACTCTAATCACTCGGTTCTTGAAATCTAGCTGGAAGCCATGTAGGTTCATAACGTCCATTCCGAGTATTATGTCCTCTTCGATATCAGCGACAACGACAGTGTGGGTGAACTTCTCCGCGCCAATTCCCAATTGCACCGGTACATTGGACATTGGTGCTTTCTCCTGTGGCAGTCTTGAGTCACAGTCTCGTCGGTAAAAGTCTTTTCCAAGTGTTGACAGTCTCGAGGCGAATAATAGTCCTTGTTGCTCCAGTGTCCACCAATAGTGTATACTTCCTTCCATTAACTTCACCATCCACGTATACACTATCATCGCGACATTTCAGAGAGGCTATTAGGATGAGAGGGTCTTTGGAAGGTCTTCGGGTCGAAGTTGCCCTCTGAAGGTCGACCCTTCCTAGTTTTTCCTGCTGGGCGTCTTGGTTTGTAGCAGTTCTCAGTCGCTTGCACGAATTGCATACATGTCCCATTTCTCCACAATTCCAGCATCTCACAGCTTTCGGTTTTCCATTCGAGATGCTTTTTATCATGTTGAAAATCTGATCAAGCTTGTTCTCCACTTCTTAGTCTGCTACAGACCTCACCTTGCCATATACTCCGGAAGCCTGTGTAGCTGCTTTGTACTCCAATGCTGTACAGAGTACGTCTTATGCCGAGCCAAGCGTAGAGTTCTCTGCATTTCATGGTCACGAACTCCGTCGATGAATGTCTGTACCCCTAAACATTCCATGACATTCTCCGGTGCCGATGTATAGGCAAAACGCACCAACCTTGCAGTGTCTGCTTCGAATTCTTGCAGAGTTTCGTCGCGTTTTAGTTTGCGGTTTTTCAACTGCGACTAGTACAGGTGTGCTCCAGGTGTTCCAGGCCATATCTCATGTTCAATCGCCCATTGAGTTGTTCAAAATATTCGGTCTCTCCACGAGCAAGAGTTAAATTTAACGCTTCTTCTTTCTCACTCCAGTTGTTTGCCTTTGATGCCGCCTCGAATTGCCTAAGATAGTTCGGCCATGTCGTTTTACCATCGAATGTTGGCAGTTTCATTCGGCTGTTAATATCGTTTTCCATTTTCGGTTCCAACTCTACTCTCTCGGCCAGTTCGTCGTTGTTCGAGGCTTACCTAGCTGCAATATCCGAGTTATTACTGGTCTTTCTTTCGATTTCTTTGATTTTTTGTTTCATTTCCTGCTCCATTCTTCTAATCTTTTCTTCCACGGCAGAAATATCAGTCTTCATGGATGTCATTTCATTTTTCATGTCTGTCATTTCATTTTCAGTGTCCGACATTTAGTTTTCCATCGGAGACATTTTATTTTCCATCGAAGATATTTTTTTTTCCATCGACGAAAATTCGTTTTTTATGGAAGAGGTTATAGAAGCGGACGCTTCGTCGGTGAATGCAAACGTTTCCGGGTCCAATCTGGGAATTTCACTGGGGGCACTAATTGAGCATATTAATGCAGTAGCTCGCGTAACAATACGGTTATACACCTCAAACTTTCTGCATAATCACAAATCGTGTCAGTTTGACAGAATAATTCAGAATATTCAAGCTGCTGCCAATATTGTCATAAACTATATTATATTTTGGATAATAGACTGCCAATCTTGTCCTAAGACCTCGCATAAAACCCACTTTCTGTTGGTTAGACTGTCCTCAAACTGAACTCCTCTATTCAAGATTGCACGTTTGTGATTAGTGAAAATTAAGACGAGGAAAATAGTCATTCATAACACCTACTTTTTTTGTGTTTCAGATTCCTATCGCAGTTTTACAGAATGTTGCAAAGTTGATAAGTAATCCATTCACACAACGAAAAACCCCAGAAGTAGTGGCAACTGTATCATAAACAAATGGTCTACGTAGAATGTATATAGCGAAACTTGCCCAATGAGGAAAGGAATATTTATATTTGCTAACAATATTTCAGAGCCATCATCAACAGCTCAATCAGTTATATGCTAATATTATTTTTCAAATTCATCTACTATCATATTGTGAAAATATAAAAAAAATATTCATTGCAAAGAAACTTTTTTCACAGTATTTTTAATTTTTAGTTGTTTTAACAATACCTACAATAGATATCAAGTGTCATTTTACACTTTTATAATCATGAGAGCTCATTGTATTTTGTTTTCATCTCATGTTTTCTTTTTCATTCCATTCCATGAAGACATTCTACAATCTAAAAAATATTGAACATCACTACGTCTTTCGTTCTTGGGATATAATAATATGAATGTTTCCCACATCATTCCTCAGTGAAACAATCTAAACCTATATTGTTGGTGAATGTGGATAAATCATTAGGTTATTATCAAAAGTTGCATAAAACACTCGAAGTGGATTATTATTTTTTTATTTGTAAATATGTGTTTGTTAGATTATGTTATATAGATAATAAAGTGTCTTTGCCCTAAGAAAATTCTTATCATTAGTTTCCCTCACCACGAAAAGGATTAACAAATGTCGAGGAATTTCAGTTATATATTTTAATCGACCAAGCAAAGCCTATAATAGGTGGACAAATTTTATTTGTTGATAGTGCAGTTAAGGTATATTCGAATTCAATATCATTTTTTGTCTGGATTGACACATGGTAGTAGGCATGCTGCTTAGAAGTAAAATTATTAATGCGCTTGCAAATTCACCACTTGAGACATAACATTTTAATATAAAATATATGTTACAGGTCTCCACAGGTCTCATTTATTTTGTGATAGTTAAACAGCTTTAAACCTAGTGATATAAATCAGGAAGGATCAGGAAGGGTCAATTGAAAATGAATGGTTTTATTCCCTTAAAAGTAGAGCTATTCCCTTATCTCATCAAACTCTAACTTGGCGACAAGCTTATTAGAGATCTGATATACAAAAACATATTTATATTAACGAGTAATGATGCAAGCAAGCATTTATTGAACATCATACAGTAATGTAGAGAGCCTGCGTGACCTTGCTAATTAGACACTAGCGTTCATGGTGGCGAAAATTAGCATCTGCTTTGTGAGATAAATTAAATATCATACTAGTTACTTTACGGAATATGAAGAAGTGATTGAATAAAAGAAAATGTCAAACGTTATGATAATTGAAAGAAGATTCTAAAAAAATAATGCCTCGATCATCCAGCGACGAATAGGAAAATATTTTTAAGAGTGGGTAGCCATGTGAAAAAAGTTGATTAGTGGAAATCAGATAGTACAAGTTTAGTGTGATAAAAGCTTGAGTAGAAATGTATAAATAAATATTAAGACGTGTTGCCTCCCATATCTGTTTTACTAGCATGCTGCTGCTTAATCTAGTTAAGTGTCCAAACCATTTCAATTGTCGATCCTGTAGAATTTCGTTTTCTCTCTTTCTCTCCTTGACCATTCGGAGTATTCCATCTCCATACTCTGTGATTTGCTTTCCATCCTCTTTGTCAGTACCCAGCTCTCGCATCAAAAAGTAAATACATATAAGGAGAAATATAGTTTTATATGCAGTTTTTGAGACTATGGTACACCTTTCTTTCTTTCTTTCTTTCTCTCTTTCTTTCTTCCTTTCTTTCTTTCTTTCTTTCTTTCTTTCTTTCTTTCTTTCTTTCTCTCTTTCTTCCTTTCTTTCTTTTCCCGTCTCCATACACTACTTTTGTCTTCTCTTCATTCACTTTTAGGTTTTCATTTTCCACCGTCGCATTCCAAATGTCCTTTGCAGATCCTGTTCGTTTTTGTCGAATATTGCGAATATTAGGATCATCTGCAAAACCGCATTGACGTAGATATAAAGTCTGTAGATGTATATGTCCAATACACAATTGTTTAGTAGTCTTCCATTACATCATCTACTGTTAAGTTAAAAAGCGTTGTCCTAATAATCTTCCCTGTCCTAATAATCCTCCTTGTCTTAGACACCATATTTGTGTTCATTGTCTATCCACGTTATCTACGTATATTTTGTTTAATGCTTTCTCAATTTAATTCCGTGTCACTTTGTCAAATGCCCTTTTTAAACCAACGAACCTGGTATATTTCCAAATTTCTCTCCATTGCTTTTTGTGTCATCTGTTTAATCGTAAGAATCCGTGAAGAAACTTCATTACTTTTTGCGCGATCGATCTTTTTTGTTTAGTTACAGCATCGGTTGTCAGGACGGTAGATTGTGTTTACTGGTTTACTTACCGACGTCTTGGCCCTACATACATTTAAGTGGTCCTAAATAATACAGGGTGCGGCAGATAAACGGTCAATTAGAAATATCTAGAGAACTAAAGGTATCTGAAATATGAAAATTGGTATGAAGGGGTTTTGAATAATGAGCTATTCAATGAAAATATTGCCGTCACCATTCTACTTCCGGTTACACCGGAAGTAACACATAACTTTGTAATTTTTAATGGAAGACCCTGTATATTTTTAAATTTTAGGAATATTTACGTTATTCTGAACATTTTTTGTTAATACTTCCCTATACCTATTTTGAACCGTTTTTGAGTTGTAATGTTTTTTATATGAAAATGACACTTTTTTACCATGTACATAAAATTCAATATCCTCTAATTTAATTTGAATAAAAGTTTAAATTTCCTAGGAACTATTCACCACATACCGCTTTATCGTTTACACTGTGGAGTTACCTTTTTTATTATACAGGGTGCTGTCAAAATTGGAATAAATACGGAATCCACAATCTTCGCGTAATTCCTTATTTTCAAATGGGACACCCTGTATGTGATTATTAATTTTAGAAGAATATGTTGTCCACTATCGATATGTATTACTATTCCCTATACCTATCTCCTGCAGTTTTCAAATAAATCACATTTATACATTTTTGTCATAAAAAATTAATTTTCTTATAGGCTATGTGGTATTAATTTATTGAGTTAAACACTCGGTTAAACATTGAACAATTATACAGTTACTATCAAAGATAATAAGATTGTTAATTCAACAAATGTTTAAAGTGTTGCCCATCAAGTTCCAAACATTTATAGACTCTTTTAAGGATGAATTTGGATGAGCTGCAAAATATCGATGTCTATTTGTAAATCCTCATTATCGACATGGGTCTTGGGCTTATTTCTTTTACTTTTAAACTGACTAAACTGGGAACAGTTGTGTAGCAAACATTTTACAGTTTTATGATTTGGTCGAGGCTTTTCAGGATATCTCTCAGCAAACACACGGCAAGTTCTGGATACCATTCTGTCATTCTCACCGTGAATCATAATTAAATTTAAAAAATCATCATTTGTATATCCTAAATGTGCCATTATTATTTTGTTAAGAAAATTAAAGGCAAACTATTATTATACCTTTCACACAACGGCATACAACAAGGTGACTATTAAACATTAACAATAACTGTCATTTGTCAGAATATTCCATAGGCGACTTGATAAATTAATTTTTTGTGACAAAAATGTATAAAGCTGATTTATTTGAAAACTGCAGGAGATAGGTATAGGCCATAGGGAATAGTAATACATATCGATAGTGGACAACGTATTCTACTAAAATAAATAATCACATACAGGGTGTCCCATTTGAAAAAAAGGAATTACGCGAAGATTGTGGATTCCGTTTTTATTCCAATTTTGACAGCACCCTGTATAATAAAAAAGGTAACTTCACAGTGTAAACGATGAAGCGGTATGTGGTGAATAGTTCCTAAGAAATTTAAACTTTTATTCAAATTAAATTAGAGGATATTGAATTTTATGTACATGGTAAAAAAGTGTCATTTTCATATAAAAAACATTACAACTCAAAAACGGTTCAAAATAGGTATAGGGAAGTATTAACAAAAAATGTTCAAAATAACGTAAATATTCCTAAAATTTAAAAATATACAGGGTCTTCCATTAAAAATTACAAAGTTATGTGTTACTTCCGGTATAACCGGAAGTAGAATGGTGACGGAAGTATTTTCATTGAATAGCTCATTATTCAAAACCCCTTCATGCCAACTTTCATAATTCAGATACCTTTAGTTCTCTAGATATTTCTTATTGACCGTTTATCTGCCGCACCCTGTATATTACTTCATTCATTACACAGAAAGAAGGAAAAAAAATAAGATCTATATTTTTTTAATGAACAGAACCAAACAGAACAATATGAAAAGAAAGGACAGAAAGGACAAGAAAATCAAAAAATTATTTTTTTTCAAATTTATTTCAATGGGATCGCGCAAAAAATGGTACAAGCATCTTGAATGTTAAGGGTTTTACCGGTCTCCAGCAAAATTGGAGGCTCCGCTACGCTCCAAACATTGGTAAACAACCCTTACCGTTCTTAATACTCAAATACTATTGTTCACAATAATTTTTCCAATAAATGACTGATTTTCCTTTTTTTGGTTACTTATATTATAAACAAAGTATTGAGACCTCACGACGCGAAATATTTTTAAGAAAATTATTTTAAAAAAATTCTCAGTTTACAATAAATGAGGAAGTTCGAAAACATTTTGCTGAATTAAAATTATTAATTAAATAAATAATAATAAATATAAATTAAAAATAAATAATAGAGATATAGTTTCGGATGTTGTAGCTTTTTTATTGTAAATTTCCTCTTCTTTGAGGATCCTTTTTCAAAATTCATTAAATCTTTATAGTTTTCAAGTTATCAACAAAAAACTAAATGCCCTACCTACGTTCGATACATTTTTCTAGATGTCACACCGAATCGAATGAGCCATCGCTCAAATTCTCAGGATTTTTATCAAGAACTAACACGTTTTTGAGCTTGTTGATCAGAGTATTGGAGGTATGCATTTATTATTTGCACATATACTTACCTAAACTTACTTGATACCTTTTACTGCTTGTATCCATTTCTGTCAACATTCCAATGAATATGATTTTTAATGGAAAAGAATAAAATTTTATATTTTTATCCGTTTTACTATTGTGACACAAAAACCACTCAAACGCAAAGTTTGGATGTGAAGTAAAAACTTAGGAAACTTACGAACTTGATCTATATTTATTAATAATTCAGCATTTTTTTAGATTATTATGTAATAAAAATGAGAATAGCTGTTTTCTCTTGATTATTTTCAAATACATGCATAAATTTGAAAAATGTGTGACATCACATCAGGAGAGGGGGTTATAAAAATGTGACAACCTGTGACAAGGACGGGGGAAGGGGATCAAAAGTCCTAAAATTCGTGTGACGTACTTTATGGATTGCCCTATAGGTAGGTACTCATTATCACTTTTTTCTGGTTATAATACTAATGTTCCTTTCTCAATTCACTTACCTCAATATCGATAAATTAAACTTGCACGAACTAAGATAAATAATAAAAATCCAAACACGTATATAGTGAACTCATTGAACAACTCGATCTCTATGAACCTACAAAATTATTAGAATAGGCGCCACTAGTGCTTACGCAGATTCTCTATATCCTAAGTAAAAGGTAAGTCAATTTATAATTCATCGATTACTCACAAGCAATGTATTCAGTGAATGAAATTAATCAAAATACATGCTTAATCAAATTTGAAACTGCAGCTTATGCTGTTAATGCTGTTTTGAAGTTTTGTGATTTTAAAATTACTCTGTTAAGCCTATCTGTTCAGTGGCCTCAGGAAGCTGACGTAGTTATTGGTTAAATCAGTCAAATGATGTGAGGCTCTTCCGAATTCCGAGCTAGTGGAGTCCCTGGTAGAACTGAAAACTATTGGAACCACGTTTGTTCAACCTCGATTGAAAGTTAAGCAGATAAGAGAATTGGATACTTTGTATAAATATAAGAAAGTTCTGGATAGTAACTTTATCAAAAATAAGTGCTGAAGAAAGAATAATATTGCCTTGGAAAATAAGCCAGATGGAAATACATGTGCATTATAAGTGAAAGTGTAGACAAAAAACTCACCTTGCATGAGAGAGGACCCAAAAGTGACTTCAGTTGGAGTTATATTGGATAAATATACTGTTCGGTTTGGAGTAAACTGAATTCCGCAATATGTGTGATATTTGTTTAATTTGCCCAAATATCAACTAATTCCTACTTAAACGTACAATATGTTTGAAAACTCCCCAAAATTCAAATCCATTATTGCTTTTCATGCTAGAGATTCATTTCACAGATGAACCACTCATAGACAGGAAGCCAACCAGCGGCGACCCTTACGGCGAGATACTTTTGCGGGCAGCGCCACTTTGAGAGTCAATCCAGTAACTCTAACTCTTTTGACATGATTGTAATCTTCGCTAACAGCTAAAAAAGAAGATTCCTGTAATCTCTCTGCTTTTGGCGGCAAATTCAAAATTACTGTAACTTTACTTCTACTGCAAAATGGCATTTACGGTCCATTTTGTGATATTCCATTTAAAGTCAGAAAATGAACCATAAAATATCTGGAGTCAAATGAAGCATTAATCATCAAGTTTATATATTTTATTCAATACAAAAAAGTACACAATCAATAGAACGGTTTTTTTCACATTTCGATGACAAACATGAGTAAAATGAAAGTCAGAAGTTTAACAACAATGCAATAAGCTGAGTATACTTGGACTAAACTCCTTTCCAGTCAAACTGGACGTTGTTCATCATGGCTGAGAAGCTCAAAGCTGTATAAAATGATGATAGGTAGAATAACACAGATAAAACTAAACGTCGTAAAACGCTATGGTTACAGTTGTTAGGTTGGGTTATTAGTGATGAGATACCTGTTAATATCTGCAATTATTACTAACGGCATTACAGTTGTCATTGAATCAGCAATTTTAGGAGTGACAGAACTCTCTAGGTGGCAGTATCCTCGCGCGTACAGAGTGCACATATGGTGCCCATACCCTGAGTTTACTGTCAAAATCAATTGATGTGCTTGGTTAGATTGGAATGGAAGATCCCAATGATAAAAGAAGAGAAATCAAAGAAAGTGCTTTAATACAACTGAATGCAGATAAATGTGTAGCTAGAATTTCAGCTGAATGTAGTCAAATTTGGTTACCAATGTTAGAAAGAGAAATTTCCAATAATCAATTACCTGCGTTATCAGGATAGCATTATATGTTTCTATCCAGGTTTTCTTATGATTTATCATTGGAATAGTTGTTAATCGATACACACTTCAATAAACAAAATCACAAAACTGAGTTATACATATTGTAATGTTTTTCTTATTTATTTAAACAGTTTTTACTGTGGGATAAAATTATACACTCACTATGGCTAATTACTATCGATTTATTGTAGAAACACTTACACACTATGATAATCTTAATTTATATACACACTACTTAATGTCTATTAATTTATCTACACTCCGTATTATAATTGTCCTAATTTATATTCAACACTATTTATATTCACTTCTGTTCACTCACTGTATACTGAAGCTGTTTACCGATTCACTGTTTACTGAACAACTGCCGACTCACTCGAAAATCCACGTATATATCCTCCTTTTCGAATCTCTAGAACCTTCGCGATAAACCATTGTATGGCCTGGTACATTTCCAGAACAGTCTGGATATTACCTGCGAAAGAACATTTCTAGAAAAGGTCGAATTCATCGTTTGCGACAGGACCGGCTTCGGAATTAGTGAGTTCGTAACATTGCCCCCTCCTTAATAGTAAGTTCCTCCTGGAACTCTTGTGTAGCCGGGACTGGATGTTTAAATCGACAACTGGACCCATCCCTACACTTTCCGGACGTATGGAAATGACAGGGTACTGTCTTCATCGGATACTGATTACGTGGGGAATAGCTGCAGATTAAAATGTGGACATCGGTATCTCCGAAGATCACTTCCACCATATTCCTAATGACTCGCCAATCCAACTGGTTGCTCTCTATCTTAGGCATCGCTAGTTTCTTCACGTTGGATTCCAGCACGTGGTCTCGGAGACTTCGTAGCGCTTCCTACACATTCCGGTAGGTGGATCGATCCTCAAATTCGTCCTTTGTTACGAGATAGAAGATGTGTCGTGAGTTGTGTTTGAGTTTCAGTGTCTTGCCAGGGGTTGGAATCTGTTTTGAAAGTTTTTCTGATTGTCCAAACTTCTTTCGAAAGACGAATGCTAAACCTCGTGCATTTTTTGTATTGGCTGGGATGTTGTGTGCCAGTGAATAGTCTTCCGGTAGCGTGAACAAATCTTGTCGTTGCTCTGTAGTAACTCCAAATCTCGCTTTACAGGTACCTCCATATGCGCCCATAAATTCTTCGAAGGCAGGATATGGTTTGCTCCTTCTTCTTTGTCATGGTCTCCTTCGAATGGCGCTAGTCGATTTTGGTGGACTACTTTCGGTTTTCCATTGGGAATCTTACTTATGCGATAGATGACGTCGTTGATCTTCTTCTTGATTAAGTATGGACCCTCCCAAGATTTTTGTAGTTTTGGAGAAAAGCCTTTTCTCCTCGTTGGGTTGTGTAACCATACTTTGTCCCCTTCTTTGAAACTGCCTTCTGTAGCCTGCGTGTCGTACCGTTTTTTAATTCTGTCGCTGGCAACTTGGAGATTCGTTCGAACCAATTCGTGTACATCGTCCATCCTTTTTCTCAACTGGATCACGTAGTCCTCTCCAGCTAGATCTTCCCCAGGACGACAACCAAATTCCAGGTCACAAGGAAGTCTCATTTCGCGTCCAAATAGGATTTTCGCAGGTGTTTCACCTGTGGACTCATTGATGGCAGATCGATACGCCAATGCAAATAGAGAAAGGTACTGGTCCCAATCTTTTTGGGTGGCTGGAAACTACTTTGGACAGGTATTTTCCTATGGTCCTGTTCACATTCTTTCGACCATTCCGTCTGACTGTGGATGCAACGCCGTTGTCCTGGTCTTCTTCATTCCCAGCTTCTCACAAATTTCCTGGAATACATGGCTTTCGAAATTCCTTCCCTGGTCGCTGTGAACTTCCAAGGGCACTCCATATCGGCTAATGAATTCTTTTACCAATACATCCGCGACAGTTGTGGCCTCTTGATTCGGAATCGCGTAAACTTCTACTCATTTGGTGAAATAATCCATCACGACCAGAATGTATTTACCACCATTTTCTGTCGTCGGAAATGGTCCAGCGATATCTAATGCGATCCTTTCGAATGGGCTTCCAACATTATATTGTTTCATGGGAGCCTTTCTCTTGCGATGTGGTCCATTACTCGTAGCACAATTCATACACTTCTTACACCAGTCCTTCACATCGTCGGAGCTGTTCATCCAATAAAACCTTTCACGGACACGCTGAAGGGTTTTCTTCACTCCCATATGACCTCCTGGTGGACTGTCGTGTAATTTCCTCAGTACCTCAGCTACTCTCGATCTCGGGATAACTATTTGTCGTCTATTTTCGGAACCATCATCGTTTTCAAGGACTCGTTTCAACAGGCCGTCTTCTAGGACAAGGGAGTCCCACTGAGCCCAATATGCCTTCAGTGTTGGTGAAAATCTTGACACTTCTTGCCAGGTAGGTCGCCGGTTTTCTTGCTTCCATTGCCGGATCATCTTTAGGTGTGGATCATTATCTAGATCTTCATTAATCCTGGTGGGTGACCATTCTTCATTGCTGACTGTAGTTCTTAAAACTGCAGCTTCCTTAGATTCCACCTTGTTGCAGTGGGAACAGTCTGGTTGGCACGGTCGTCTAGACAGGGAGTCGGCATTTCGGTGACTCACACCAGCCCGATGCTCGATGTTGAAATCGTATTCTTGGAGTCGTTCAATCCATCTCGCGATCTGGCCCTCGGGATTCTTGAACTGCATCAACCACTTGAATGCTGCATGATCAGTCCGACTTAGAAATTTCTTCCCATAGAGATACTGGTAGAAGTGTTCCACAGACTTCACTACCGCCAAAAGTTCTCTTCTCGTGACGCAGTAGTTTCGTTCTGGTTTGGAGAGGACTTTACTGAAATATCCCAGCACTCTTTCTTGGCCTCCTTGGATCTGTGAGAGTACCCTCCAATTCCTACGTTGCTTGCATCAGTGTCAAGAATGAAGTCTCCTTCTGGTAACGGATATCCTAGTATCGGTGCCGTTGTTAAGTGTCTCTTGAGGGTTTCAAAAGCAGTTTGACAGTCTTTATCCCAATGAAAAATTCTTGTTTCTTCTGTGAGTCGAGTTAGTCGCTTAGCAATATCTCCAAAGTTCCTTATGAACCTTCGATAGTATGTGCAAAGTCCAAGAAAACTCCTGACTTGATGTTTGTCTGTTGGTTGCGGCCATTGCTTAATGGAAGCAATTTTCTCTTGATCTACTGCCACTCCTTCGTTACTCACGATATGACCCAGATAGTTGACTTGGTTTTGGAATAACTGACATTTCTTTGGGTTTAACATAAGCTGAGCAGCTTGAAGTCGTTTGAATACGTCTTGCAAATTATTCAGGTGGTCCTCGAATGTCTTACCTAATACTACGATGTCGTCCAAATAGACCAGGCAAGTTTTCCAAGATAACCCTCTTAATACGTTTTCCATTAGTCTTTCAAATGTCGCGGGCGCATTGCAAAGCCCGAAAGGCATGACATTGAACTGCCATAATCCGGATCCGGTAGTGAAAGCAGTTTTCTCTTTGTTTTCTGGGTCCATTTCTACTTGCCAATAGCCGGACTTCAGATCCAAAGTGGAAAACATTTTACTGCCAGCCAAAGTGTCTAGCGTATCGTCGATCCGAGGCAGAGGATAACTGTCCTTTTTCGTCACGTTATTCAGCTGGCGATAGTCCACGCAGAATCTGGTAGTTCCATCCTTTTTCTTGACGAGCACTACTGGAGACACCCATGGACTAGTAGTTGGTTCTATTACTTTTTCTTCCTCCATCTCTTTAATTATTCTTTCAGCTTCCTCTCTCTTCGCTTGCGGTAGCCTTCGAGCTGATTGTTTAATTAATAATAATAATAATAATAATAATATTTATTCAACTAAAATTTTTGACAACTGATAGATATACAACAGTACATATATGAATAAATATACTAATCACAGAAGCAGTGTATAAAGCTGCTTGTTTTGTGATGTAAAATAACATTTAACATTTAAAAATATTTACATTTCGTAATGTTCGATATTGTTCTAAGAATAAAATTTAAAATTAATGTGTGCGACATATTCGGGAATTTTTGACTACAATTAATGTGTGCGATATATTTGGGAGTTTTGGACAAAATTTAATGTGTGCGACATATTCGGAATTTTCTGACATACAGCAATGAGAGAATAAAGTGAAATTTTATAGTGTCAGGTTCGTTGAATTATTGTCTCTATTTACGATTTATTAGATCGGAAAATATTGACCTCTCCGTTTCAGTAATCCATTTTTTAATTTGCTTTTTATATTTACTATATTTGTTTATAGTTTTTAAGTGTTTGGGTACCATTGCATAAATTCTTGGTGCTAAGTAATATGCATTTCTCTGCCCAATAGTCTTCACACCTCTAGGCCGAATAACACCATCGTGGTGTCTGGTATTGTAACAGTGACTATATGAAGTAAGTACATCTCTCTCTTTATAAATGAATAATAGAATTTTTTGAAAGAAGATCTGTCGAATATCTTTGATTTGTAACTCATTATACAATTTATCTGTTGAGAATAGAATATTTTTACTGTATATAATTCTTAATATCCATTTTTGAACTACATGTACTCGGTTTAGATACTGGTCATACACCCCTCCCCATCCCAATAAACCGTATGACAAAATAGATTCCACCATAGCAAAGTATACTGATTTTAAACTCTTAATATCTAGAAAATCTTTCAAAATTCTAAACTTTGGTATGTGACCTCTAATCTTATTTACAATTTCTTTACAGTGTAGGTCCCATCTTAAGTGTCTATCTATTAGAACGCCTAGATATTTCACTTCGTGCCCCTCACATATAGCAAGATCATTTCCTACATTTATTGGACCTAATTGTGGTAGTCCTGTTGTGTATGAACAAAACGGTAGGTATTTGGTTTTTTTATAATTTATTGTTAATTTATTATATTGTAACCATTTTTCTAAATTTTGAAAATCGTTTTCTATTTTACACTTCATATCCACCCATGAAGCAGATATATATGTAATTACAGTGTCGTCTGCAAAACTGGTTATTGTACCCTGAAGATTCAAGGAAAATATACTGTTAACGTATAGAAGAAACAAAAAAAATTGGCTTGTCATTACCAGTATCGATTTTGTGTTTGACGGCTGATGTTCTACCAGTCTTCCCTCCTTTTGGTACGAATAGGTCTCGATACTGCAAGAGGAATTCTCTCATTTTCCTTTTCTCAGCACGATTCAAGGATTGGCCAGCTATTGACAACATCTGTTCGAATCTGTCATTAGAATTGTCGGTTGTCGTTGTTTGACGAACTGCAGACGTCACCGGTGTGCAACATCCAATTCTGGTTTCCTTCTTGAGGGTAATTGGGTAATCGTTTACGTTTATAGCACGTACTGGGATCTCCTTCGCTGACGTAACCAGTCCTTTTCCAATTAGCACTCCTTTTCAACCTCTTCGTCGTGGTTCCAAGGTTCCATCATAACCGGTGTACCTTCTTCCATTATTCCCTGTAGCCGCGCTACTATCATGGTTTCGCTTCGTGCAGGAAGAACAGTATCTTCCTGTACAGCTGTTCCGTTCTGCTTTCATGTGGATGAAGGAATACTTCTTCGGAACCCACCTTGATGGTTCTGTTTCTAAAGTCTAACTGGAAACCATGTAAATTCATTACTTCCATTCCCAGAATCACGTCTTCTTCGATGTCAGCTACGATTACCGTATGCGTAAATTTTTCTTCACCAATTCCCAATTGGATTTGCGTCTCTTCATGAACATTGGCACTCTCCCCTGTTGCGGTCCGGAGTCGCAGCCTCGTTGGCAGAAGCTTCTCAGATTTTATTATCTCTGGTCGTATAATGGTTCTAGTTGCTCCAGTATCCACCAGCAGAGTATATTTCCTGCCATTAACTTCGCCATCCACTTATACACTGTCATTACGGCATCTGAGAGAGGCTATCAGTATGAGAGGGTTTTTAGAACGATCCTGGGTCGGTGCTGCCCCCTCGTGGCCGACCCATTCTAGTTTTCCTGGGACTGGGGCTCTTGGTTTGCTGGAGTTCTAGGTCGCTTACACGAGCTGCGTACAGGTCCTAGCTCGCCACAATTCCAGCATCTAATCTTCCTCGGCTTTCGTTCCACCATGCTTTTATCAAGTTGACTATCTGGTCAAATTCATCTTCGTCACCCTCTTCTTGAAAGGTCCTAACTTTGTTATATCCGGACGCCTTCGAGGCTGCTTCTTATTCAAGAGCAGCAGTCAATGCATCGACCAATGTTTTGGGATGGGCTAAACGAAGCGTCCTCTGCATATCAGGGTCACGTAAGCCATCAATAAAGGCTTGGATGCCTAGACATTCCATTATGTTCTCTGGTGCCGATGGATAAGCAAATCGGACTAGACGGGCAATATCCACTTCATACTCTTGAAGGGTTTCATCACGTCTCTGCTTTCGATTCTTCATCTGAGATTGGTACAAGTGTTCTAGATGTTCGTGACCATATCGCATGTCCAACCTCTTCTTCAGCTGCTCAAAGTCATCCGTTTCTCCAAGAGGTATCGTCTGAAGCACATCCAAGGCATCTCCCCGAAGCGCGATGGTCAAGTTCACTACCTCCTCCCTGTCTGACCAATTATTCGCTCCAGCGGCTGCTTCAAATTGTTTAACATAGTTGGTCCATGACATCTTTCCGTCGAACGTTGGGGCCTTGACTCGAGCAAAACTGCCAATATCTTCTATCTTGGGCAGTGTTTCTGGCTTGCAGGGTTTTATTTGCTCGATCTTCTTTTCATCTGCTGGCATGTCTTGAGTTCTTGAGTCTGCCAATTTCCTCTCTAACTCCTGGATTTTCTCATCTATTTTTGTGATATCACTCTCCATTTTCTCAATATTTGATTTCAGAGGGGAAATTTTATTTTCGACTTCAGCGGCAATGTCCTTTTTCATTGACAAAATATCGGCCGAAATATCGTTCTTCATATCAGAAATATCATTCTTCATGGTAGAAATTTTCTCGTCCATATTAGCAGAAATGTCGTTCTTCATGGTAGAAATCTTCTCGTCCATATTAGCAGAAATATCGTCCTTTATAGTAGAAATCTTCTCGTCCATGGAGGAAATGTTAGCAGAAATATCATTCTTCATGCTAGAAATCTTCTCGTCCATATTAGCAGAAATTGACGAGATTAGGGTGGAGGACTCGTCATTGAATAAGAATGTTTCTGGATCCAAGTTTTCACTTTCCAGTGCTATTTTCAGTCTTTCGACTAATTCACTCTTCTTCCCGGACGTTTCCAACTCTTTCAGTTCCGCCACTTTCAGGTCACATAGTCTCTTAGCCATTTTTACGTAATTATTTATTTATATTACCCCACTTCTGACACCAATGTAATGTTTTTCTTATTTATTTAAACAGTTTTTACTGTGGGATAAAATTATGGCTAATTACTATCGATTTATTAAAGAAACACTTACACACTATGATAAACTTAATTTATATACACACTACTTAATGTCTATTAATTTTTCTGCACTCGATATTATAATTGTCCTAATTTATATTCAACACTATTTATATTCACATCTGTTCACTCACTGTATACTGAAGCTGTTTATCGATTCAGTGTATACTGAACAACTGCCGACTCACTCGAAAATCCACGTATATATCCTCCTTTTCTAATCTCTAGACCCTTCGCGATAAACCATTGTATGGCCTGGTACATTTCCAGAACAGTCTGGATATTACCTGCGAAAGAACATTTCTAGAAAAGGTCGAATTCATCGTTTGCGACAGGACCGGCTTCGGAATTAGTGAGTTCGTAACAATATTTTGAAAACAAAAATAATCATACACAAAAAAGTAACAACAAACGAGTTTTATTAACAACATTTCCAAAATAAGCGAAAAAAGCGCTATTCCAATAAAAACCGTTCCTGGAGCGTGCACTTCACTGTATTCCACTATCATATCGTTACAATGTCATAAAGTATATTCTTCAACGAGTGCAAAATAATAGCCATTCTACACAAGTAAGAAACTATACTTTCTCCACGACTGAAAATAACTTCCAATGAGGATCGAACCCTGATCGTCCGCGCCAGAGTCAACCATTTTTACCACTAGGCTATAGAGCACATATTTATTTTTGAAACTATTTTTAATCGAAGGTCTTACATTTATAAATGAAATTAATTTCGAGAGGCGTAAATATTAAATCTTCACTATCGCTACTGTTGTCCATTTTTTTCTCTATATAATACGTAAAAGTATTATTATATAATTATTTTGACGTTCCAAACGACGCGCTGTCAGAAGTGATTTGCGTTATTAGGTGTTTGACGTTTTAAAACAAGTTCAGTGACAGTTCTCATATAGAGATTCCACTTTATGTGACACTACCGTTTTATTGTACGAATAGACTCGATATTGTTTCAGGTTAGTGATTTATTCGAAATTTGATGTGAAAGAAATTATAATGTGTTTTTTTCCATTTTTTTTATGACGCCGATCAGCGTCCTGTCACGCTGTCGAATCACATTTGCTTTTGTCTTCGCATGACGCTGAACGGCGTTGTAATTAAAAACAAATAAGAAATGTGAAGAAAGAAATGTATTCAAAAACAAAAGCGAACCTTATCATAATAAAAAAACTCTTATTATTACAACTGCATTCTGCCACAAGTGCTACATCTATTTGTTATGCCACTCCTCAAACAGGAAGAGCACAAAGGTGTCTTTCCAACACATCCCTTGCATCTGAAACTGGTTTCGCGGCGTGTGTTTTTGATAGTACACAGTTTATACTTCAGAAAAACAGACTTCTTCCCAGACTTAGGTCCTGGGACACCAGGAATTTTCTCGGGCCAATTACATAAGTTTTCTTCTGGTACAGAATTTTCAAATCTTCTGTTACTGTGTATTCTTGTTCTTAGTAAGCTCTTTGTGTCGAGGTTTTCGGGCAGGTATATGAGGCACTTGATCAAATCATCCCTGAATTGAAGAAAAAAGTATTTCCTATCACCGCCTTTGAAATACTTTTTGTAAACATAGAAGGCATTCCAAACTGACACGTCCAATAGATGGAACATAACTTTTTTGTACCATCTATGCGTCTTGCGTGGAGAGGAGTAAGTGGAAGTCATTTGATTGCATCTATCGATACCGGACATGTGATTATTATATGTTACAGCTTCTTCAGGCTTCACATATTCTTTTCCAAACTTTTTCGCCGTTGTCACTAAGCGTGGATGGTTCCGAGTTGTAATCACGAGAACATCTCACTTATCCTTTCATCTAGAGACATATACGTTTCCTCTACGTTGCCAGATATGTTCTTCCTTTTTAAGTTTAGATGCAACAACTTTCTGGGGATTGTTCTTTCGATTAGCCCTTAGAGTTACGTTTGTGTGTGTTCTCAACGTCAAAAGCTTCTTTGATAACTCGTAGCTGTTGTAGTAGTTGTCCATGAAGATATGGTGTCCTTCCATAACATATGTCTTCAGCAGTCTTAGTACGAGAGCGGTGGTTTTACTAACACTTTTGTCAAGTGCTGCAGCCTGAGCTCCACTATACATTTCCATATTTAGAAGGTACCCATCTGAAGTGATTACTTCGAAGAACTTGATACCACATCTACTTTTTTTGTTTTTTATATACAATCGGAATCCTAATCTTTCACAAAAATGTAAGAGACTTTCATCCAGTGAAAGTTCCTTGCTTGGACCGTAGACGTTCTGGAATTGGACGATCAACATATCGAGAAGGGGTTGCATTTTGCCTTTGGATCTCGAACCAGAAGGAGAACAGCAGATAACTCTGAGGATTTGTTGGTAGCGCCTTCCAGACATGGTAAAACTGAAGAATGGATGATAAAACAACGGATCAGGATAAGAAAAGTGGCGTTTCATATTTTTTGTAGATATCTGGCCTTGGAGCAAGCATAAGCCAAGAAACTTCTTCATTTCATCAATTGAAATGGGGCGGAAATTTGCGTCTCTACAATGTCTAGTTTTTGGTCTGTTGATGTTGACTAAGCTATTTCCATAGTCATTCGAGCATTGTATAATAAATGCTTGTATTTCAGGAGTGAACAGTTTTTAAAATACCTGGAGTGGACTGAAGTTGTCATCAAGGATGATTTTCAAACAGTTGCCAGCTTCATCGAAGTCAAATTCTGGTATATCTGTTGTTGTGTCCTCATTGTTTTGAGCTTACTGAACAAACACTGTCCGTGATAAACTGGGAGAAAGGTTTTGATCACTATTAGGGTCATTTTAAGCCTCCGAATTGGTGCTCAAATCTGCATTATCATTCTCCAAATCTGACTCTGAAGAATTTTCACTTGGTACATAGTCCTGATCCGATCCATACTCTCCATCATCCTCATATGGATCTGAGTCTTCCTGTTCAGATGCAGAAGATAACTCGTCAAACAAGCGTTTCAATCTGCGATGCTCCTTCTCATAAGCATCGTTTGTATAGCCATCTCTATCCATCTGGAATTCAAATAAGTATTTAGCTATTTATGAAAACGTGGATAATTAGGCAATTTACCCATGGGTGGCTTGACATTTGCAAAAACGGACAAAAACGCAACGTTCACGTGCATTTTATGCTCTATTTTTTTAATTGTGCAAATATTCTACTGAAGAAATAAATCGAAGAACATTGAATCGATTATAAAATCCTAATAGGTCAAGAATAATATAATGTAGCTACTTACTTTTTCTGTTGCTCCGTGAAAAACTTCTTTGTAAACAAACTCTCTTTCTAAACTGAGACGCCGTACGGGGTGATGCGCGCAAAAAGCCAAGCTTACCGAGAACACGTGGTTAGGGTGAGTGGGAGGGGATAATTTCCTGATATATGACACAACGGTATATGCACAGTATACCAAAATAACAAAACAATATGTGCTTCCATTACCCATGATACGTGACAGTAGGAGTCCAAAGAACATTGGCTGATATGCATATTAGGACGCCGTCCGGCGTACTGGCACCAGATGATTATGAATTTTTGACGCTGGACGGCGTCATGTCACGTACCTAGGGAAGCAAGATAAAGCCGTACGGCGTCAATGTCACTGATCGTGTTGAAAAAGACGATTCGATTTACTCATTTCACTTCATCTCAGCGTGAATTCTGATAATAATAGAATGTGATTGGCTAGCGAGAGTGAATTCTTTTCCATTATTCACTGGTGTGGAGAATTTATATCATTATGCAGCTAAATATGTGAAAATAATTTGTGCGTTATTATGCAGTCGTGGAGAATATATGTATTTCACATTTTACCAGAGAAATGATCTACTATGAATGCATATAAATGAATAAAATTTGATAACAAAGTTTTGCAGTCCAACTTCAAAATATTATCTTGTCTTGTGTCAGGTAGGGACCAAAAATTATTCAATAACTAATTAATCTTGACAACGTCGAAATAAGAAATATGAACACATTTTTGAGGTTTGATTCCCAAAAAATAAGAGGAAAAAGAATAAGTAATGCCACAAGAAACATACAGAAGATAGTTTCCATTAAGTAAAACTTTAATGACAGGAACGAATGATATATTATTAACACTAAAGTAAGGTTTACTTTGTTTATCCGTAACAGTGTGGAGTTCGATTATGTATGATAGTTGTATGAAATATCAAAGAGGTTTTCAATTAGGAGTTATTAGGAAGTTGTTAATGAAGACTCTAAAGCATGACGATAGATATTAATCCTTCAAACACCGAACAGTTCTTGGTCGGTAACACGAAATTGAATTGAGCTCAATAAACTAAATTTAATCACGTAAAGCTCAGATTTATGGAAAATAAGGGTAAAATGATTCCAACTCCATTATTATTAATAATAAGTTCCTATTCATTATACGAAAAGGGATAACTCAACATTCACCCAACACTAAATTTAGTTGGAAAACGTAAAATTAATAGCATAATAAATTCATATTCAAACATTGAGACCACCTAAAAGTTTATAATTATTGATAGTTACAAAGTGCTTAATTTTCAGTTTCAAGACTTTGTCTTCTGTCACTTAAAATTGATTGGTACTTATCTTAATGTAACGAGTGAATTTAGCTCTAGGATATATGTTCACTGATTTTCATAATTCTTTTGGTTACCTGTTCGAACAATATAGATTGCTGTCTTTTGGTTCCTCCATGGTTGAAATAATAGAAACTATTTTGTGCTCTCTTTTATGAGTATGCTGAATATATACCTACTTCATCCTCTCTTGATTATTTGGTAAATTCCTTGCCTCTCCTTCCTGAATTTTCTCATCATTTATTATTATATTTATTTATTTATTTTATCCAACAGGTGTTTGTTTTGATACCTAAGTTGTCATACTTAGAACCTCAGCTGTTCGTCAAATGTGAATTATGTCAATTTCTGTCCTGCTGTATTTTGCGATCGTTTTCTGTTGTGGTTGTGTTGGGTTTTTCGTGTAACGTTGATGTCTGGGGTCAGAGGCTGCCGTATGTTGCGAAGGTAGTCCGTTGTTAATTGCCTACAGCGGTCTTAGATAATTGACCGAATATTTTATAGTTAGGGTGATTGATATGTTTCTTTATAGGATCTACCTGTTGGCGTCGGAACTTGCTCTGTGTTGACTTTGGTGTAGTTCAGAGTACACACCATGTTATTGGTGACTTTTCGGTTCTTGGGTATCGTGACAGGGAGGTATTCCGGTGTTCTCTGGATTTGACATTTTTGGTTTGGTCGCAGAAAAAGGACAATAGTGTTTGTGGGTGATTGACAAGAATCTTAATTTTTCTAATGGCCATTGTAGCCATCCTCAGTG